>BGPT01001404.1:50907-84768 GCA_003297045.1 Symbiodinium sp. clade C Y103 | reverse complement strand
GGGCCTGCGGGCCACGGCCCCCTAGTGCCTAACGTCGCCTTCTGAACCTATAAGAAAACTAGCTGTCTTCCAGCCCGCAAACCTTCAAAAACGGCGGCTGCGCCACGCTCAAACAGCAGGGCCCTGAGGGACGGACTGGGCCTGCGGGCCTGGATAACGCACCGGGCCTCTTCTTCTGGCTATATCTTTTGGCCCATTCTTGCGACCGCGGGCCTCGTCTCTTACCCTGGGTGATGAACCTTGTTGCTAGTAAGTGTTCCTCTGACGCGCTCCCCCTGCTGGCGGCAGGGGTCGGCGGATATCCAAATATGTGAGCCATTGCTGTGACAGTAGCTCCCGCATTGTTTTTTTGCACCATTGTTGGAAAGATCCATTTGACTGCCCCGCGTGCCGGGTGGGTGAAAAGTTCCGTCGCATCTATTGTCAGGCAGAGCTTACTTAAACGCTTGGATCCTCAGTGGGAGCAGGTCTTGGACGGAGATACTAGAAATGGCTTACAGGTTTGAAGGAAGCAACCAGACGTTCTTTGTAGCAACTTGGACCAGCAAACATCATGATTGTGTTGAGAGTTTCTGAGTACTTCCCGATTCCTTTTGATGCTTGGAAGAGGAAGGCAGTGCCTTGGAGAAAGATGATTGGTAGGGCATTGACAGAACGGTGGTCCCTGTGATATACAAGTGGACCAGGAAAGGACAGATAGGCGGGTTTTGCCAATGCTCCTGGGCATGTCACAGAGGACATTTACGGACAGTATCCACTTTCAGACACACATTGGCTTCATCCTTTGTAGGGGGATGACTCAAAACTGATTTGGTACCGGACCCTGGCTGATGACCCATTTAGATCGTGCGATTCCCAGTGCTGCTCCTAGGCTCTGGTTGGCTGTCAGAGGCAGATGTTGGAGCTGGGTTAGAACTTTCATAGGAAAAATAGGGCGCTCCTCATGGTTTGCATAAGTTTATTGAGGCAGTCCCTTGTGCCCACCCCAAAATATCTCAACAGTGTCTCAACATTTAGCACGTGAAGTAGGTCAACCCTGCTGATAGGTATTCACACACGTGAAATACTTCCTCACAGGACCCTTCTGTTCTCAAGGCTCCTTGTACAAGCTACTGAAAAATCGATAGACCTTACCACAATTAGCGCACATCCTTGCACTGGTTGGGAGAGTGATGACCATCATCAATTATATAAATGGGGAAGCTTTGTGCGTAAGCCCTAAGCGGACAGCGTGCCAACAGCTTGTGTATCCTCCGGTGAGCCAACATGGCAATGGAATATACTTTCCTTACATAGGAGATTTACATAGATTCACTGTTAAGCATGCCAACTTTTAGTGATTAAAAAATATAAAAAGGTGGTAATGGAGATGGTGGTATTATCCTCCTTCCTATTGATTTGTCGGCTTTTCCATGTTACATCTCCATTTTCATATGGGTGGTACGGATCAAAATGATCAACCCATACTGTACTGCATAATTGAACCCTGAAAAATAGATTCCATGGACTTTTCTAAATCCAAAGACCATTTTCAGTCAGAATATGTATGGCGGATCCAAGAAAATTCCACGGGATTTACAGAAAACATGATAGTATGAAATAGGATAGTATATCATATCATCATATCCAATTATATATATACACATATTCTAGTGTATTCTGTCTTCTCATGTTGTATACCCATTACATACAGAATTATCTCCATTATACCATCTTCTACAGTCTTCTACATCACTATTATATGGATTATATTCCCAATATATCCCATCTTATATCCCATTACATATCTGTATAGTCATCCTAAAGCAGATAGAATGTCAAAAAGTTAGTGAGAGTTCCAATTTGTTGTCAGTTTTTTTGTTGAGATATCATCACATATCCATATCCTATCTATTTCAGGATGATTAGACAGATATATACACACATATATACACATATAATATACTTAGTTATACATATATATATATATACATTATATAGTTATATAGTTATATAGTTATATAGTTATATAGTTATATAGTTATATAGTTATATAGTTATATAGTTATATATATATACATATATATTGCAGGTCAAGAATGGTAAACCCCCCCACTGCCAGGTCAAAGAGATGGCTGCAGACATCACCTCCCTGGCAACGGCCAGATGTAAAGCATCAGGCCCTCACGAACCGCCAGAAATATATTGGGAGGTCATCAAGAAACATTTGTGAAAATGATTGAACATGGATATGAAACTGCAACCACGGTTATAAATATGTCTGAATGTGTATTTAAGAATGGGGTTATCTATGGGATAGAAGGTTATATATATAAAGGATATCAGGTTACTAACATATGAATATATCACCAATAAAATTACGACATGGACCAATCAACATATAACCAACAAAATCACGACATGAATTAGCTGAATTTTGAGCTTATTGTCAAATAAGAAAAACATTGGATTCTACTCCTGAAAAAATGATTGTTTTGCTCATGATTTTTGCAGCTGAAGAAAATGGTGCTGGGGTGTGCCATTCAGTGGCGTAAACGGAACAAAACAGCAAACTTTCAATGAACAGTGTCCGGGACTTTTCGGAATTTGATCCCGGCATCACGGGTAGCTTCCCCACACATTTTTCGCAGGGAAACCAGGGGAGTTTCTGAATGCTTCAGGATTATGGCTGATCTTTGCGCCGCTTGGCGTGCTGTCGGTGTGAGGGCCATGGAGGGAACAGGGCTGGAAGCGGCATGCAGAACTCACTGTGATGGGAATCGTTGGATTGTCATACACACTTTGAGGGAAATCTTTCTCAATTAAGCAGTAAAAGGGCATGGCACCATATGGCACCTATTTCGTATATCTATATATTCTTGGGATTACCACTTCTCAGCTGTCGATCGAATCATTTTCCCTATTCTACTGGTAGGTGGACTATCTCAACTAGCATCTCCATCATATCCTTGTGCTCCGAACACCTTCCAAGACTGCATGTGGGTTTGTTTTCTGGGCTTCATACACCTTCTCACATGGTGTTTGGAGTACTAGGAATAGGTAGCTAGTACGTGCTGATACCAGGTACCAGATGTATGTATATATGGATGATAATGGATGTATTTGTCTGAATTAACTAGCTGGGGTTGCTTCAGACGGTCTATTGTGCCCGTGTGCGAATCCGAGGCTTTTCGCTTTCGTGAACGCTGCAGCATGAGTCGAGGAAAATTGTGATCGGTCTGAAAACAAGGTCCCTCGTATTTGATGGTTGATTCTCATTTCCCGTATCTGATTTTCCAATTTGGGGTATCCTTGACTATTGGAAGCATGACCAATATAAAAGTGGTTGGGGATCCACAGTGGTTGACCAGCCAAATCATTGGAAGCTAAGCGTTTCAACAAGTTGCAAGGAGACTCAGCAGAAGGCTGCTGTGGACATTCCAACTGGGGGTCATTTTTCAAGCTGAGTTTATGGGTGCAACGAGGATGCCATTGGTTACACCGTTACACCAAAAGGATGCGCCATGTTTTCCTCAACTCTGCACGTGAGGGACCTTGCACAAAACTCAAGGACCTCAAAGTCGCTGGTTTGCCACGTTCGATTTCTCGAACGGTCTACTTGGTGCTTAAAATGAGAGACTCTGCCACGGCCTTTACTGGCAAGAATTGAAATCAAGTGAGGAATGGCGGATAATTGCGGAGTCCTGTAATAGATAATATTGAGATGTTTCGGACGCATGGGGATGGAATTTGAGGGTGATTAGTTGAGGTTGCTTCCACAAAAAGATTGTATTGGGAACAAACACATTTGAATGTTCACAGTTGCTATTACTGTTGCATGCAAGAGACAAACATTGATTGCGTTGTCAAGAGTCAACATATGTACCCACAAAACTCTGGTTTTGGATTGGTTGTGTCCGAAAGCTCAAGGGCTGACAACAACATACCCCCATGCGTGGAGCTTTTCGGTTCTTGTCGCAGTTGTTGTTGTTCCGATGACGACCGCAGTTCAGCTTGACGTCGGGATCCCAAGCAGGAGTCGGACGACATCGATGCGCAATCATGCAGTCTGTGTTGAATTTAAGCGCTCTAGTTTCAAGTGTTTTGGTAAGGGGTTCGAGTTTTAATGAGTTTTACATATATTTGTCCCTAGTAGTACTATAGTTGATGTCCCAACAGTGCATGCATTGAACATCAACTCATGAGCTCCGAGAAATGACATCAGCACCCTTTGGGTACTGGACTTCGTCGAGATGTTGTCATCACTTAACAGCTATCGCTGCGATGAATGGGAGGAAGACAGAATTTCCCCACTGCATATGATGATTTCCAGGGTTGATCTGGGTAGATAATTTGAGATACAAGCGGCCTGGTGACCAACAAGCATTTTTCTTGGGGATCGTAAAAGAAGTGACCATGAATTTAATTTTCGATTTCCACTTGAGAGCCAAGCCAAATTTCCCGTAGATATGGACCTACAGGATGTTGCACCTTTCTGTGGTCCGGCAAACCAACCAAGCCATCTGTAGGGTCAACGCGTATTGTATCGTTCTTGTTGCTATCCCCTTGACATCGTTTATCCTCATAATTAATCAGAACTATGTAGAACAATATATAAAGGATCTATTCTTGCTACATCTGAGTATTGTTTGACACATCTCCACCACGTTGACGCCGATGAAGTTTCAACCCTCCAAGGACTTGGCTCCACCTCCCTCGAAGTTCACTTCGATCCCGGAGCCGGCCCTGGCGCCTCCCGAGGACGACGCCACGGATCCGGTGTCCATCCCGGCCGTCCCTCCCGAGGTGCCCACCACCCCACCACTGGCACCGAAGAAGACATCGCCCACGGGGACGCCTTCGAAGACTCCGCTGAAGTCGCCCTTCCAACCCATCCCTGGAGCTTCGGGAGCTTCGGGAGCTTCGCCCTTGAAGGCGCAGGCGCTTCCGGCGCTTCCGCCCGCGGAGCTTCCACCAGTTCCGCCGGTGACAGCTGCTGCGGAGGTGGCGACCGCCAAAGCTGCAGGTGGGGGGATGGGCTAAAGGCGGGGGGGCTTGTGGATTTTTGTGTAGGAAATGATGGACATGGCATGGTTTGTGATACTGTTTGAAGTACAGGATAGAGTGTTGTTTGCTTGAAGCAAAGATAATTACGGAGCACATATTTGGTGAAGGAACATAGATTCTAGAAGGAGCACCTGGCAACTTTGGCTCCATAGACTAGAGTTTTTACCAGAAGACTTTGTGAGCACCCAAACCTTCCATCAACTCCAAGGTGTTTCCGGAAAACAAGTGTGATGTTTGTGTGTGTGTGTGTTTTTTGTTTCTGTAGACTTCTACCTTCTGGTAAACTAACATAGCTATGGAAAATGGCCATTTACAGTGGATTTTCCCATTAAAATGGTGATTTTCCATAGCTATGTTAGTTTACCAGAGGGTAATGTATTATATCATTGATCCGGTTCTTCTACCAAGCAGATCCTTCAGCCGTATTCCAGGCAAACCTGTGCCCGAAGAGGTCGAGGAGGCGATTCATTGGGGGGACAGGTGATCCCAGCTGATCCGGGCTTCACAATATGAATTGTTGATCCATTTTGGGGGGCACCCGAACTTGGACCCATAGCATTTGGGTAGGTCAAGACTTAGCTTGAAATTGGGCAGACCATTCAGGATCGATTTTGGCCAGCCTTTCTGTGAAAACACCAGGGATACCAGGGTAGTGGGTGAAATGTTCCAGACGTCATTGCAGGATTCATGGATCAAAAATGAAGGTATCAATGGACCCACGAAATTTTAATGTTTGCATACACTACATGAAATATGTTGCAAGTGGCCTTAAGTTCTTTAAACACTTGTTATTTTCATAACACGAACCCTCCCCGGCCAAAACGGCTGGACTTCCAGGAATCCTCCCAGCTGTGCAGGCCTCGCAAGGTCCCAAGGCTGAGGACATCTTCTTGCTTGCCAGGTGGGATGACTTATCCAAGACTTGGATGGAAAAAAAGTGGCTGGGTTGCCAGGTGGCTCTGTTTTTTTTGGGGAATTTAAACCCAATGGCCATTGGATATGGACAATATTGATATACCAATGGCTTTTATGGGTACCCTATGATTAATTAGACAAAGCCATTTGGATTTGTTCACCTTGTTTTGGGATGAAGCACAAACTGGTCCTTGCTTCAAACGGAGACAGCCATTGTATTTCTTTGTAGTCGACTAGATGGCTGAGACGATCGTAGTGCAGTGTTCAGTTTGTTGAAGAGCGCAGAAAATCTCCATCCTTAAGTTGACAGAATAGTTCAGGGTTCCATGCCTGAGCCATTATGGTTTCCCCAAAACAAGTGGCCATCCACTGGTTTTGAGCATATAACTGTACTGATTATTTGAGGCTGGTCATATCTGGTGGTAAATGGTTAAATCAAAAAGAGCAACCTGTTCGCACTTGTTGGCAAGAAAAGAAAGTACACCCACCTATATACCCGTTGTTGGTTGCTAGTAGCCCCCCCCGAAATGGCGATTTGTTTGGGATCTCCCACAGCTTCAACATTTACTTTTGGTAGTATATTGATGTTTAGTCATTTTTCCCATACCTTAATGGTGAATTTTGGTGAAATCTCATATCATTTGTTCCCATCATCGATAAATCTGCACCTGCATGTTACAAATCTTGGATTCCATGAGACAATTGGCAAAGTCATCATCTCTTCCATTTCCGGAGGGAAACAATCAAATCTATTTTTTCAGCACTGCCGGAACTCCGGAGGCAGCAGAACTTTGAGGTTGCTTTGACGCTCCTGGAGGCTATTTGTTGATCTTTTTGGGGGTAGATGATATATATCTGGATAAGTTATACTGCAAAGGCCTGAAGTCACCACCTCCCTGGAATGATGGGAATTGGATTGGGGTAACTATCCCAACATGGCCTCAGCTTAGTGTTTCTGTGTGAGTAATTTATGCAGATATATCTGGGACAAGAACGAAAAGACCGGTCACAAAGCTCTTTCAGCAGCAACAAACAAATAATGGTATTAACATGTATTAACGCACAAACACGCACAAACAGACACACACACACACACACACACGTAAATGGCTGTTGGATTGGGACATGACCAATGAACTAGTTGCTAGGCTCAATGATGTACCATCCAAGTCGAGACCATGATCCCAATTGACAATTACTGGGGACGGATAGAGAGAACGCTGGGGCAGTACTTCTTTGGTTTTGGGGCAGGCCCTGGGGTAGAAAAGCTACATAGTTCTTCTATCATACCCTCTGGTAAACTAACATAGCTATTGAAAATGGCCATTTACAGTGGATTTTCCCATTCAAAAATGGGGATTTTCCATAGTTATGTTAGTTTACCAGAGGGTACATCATATTATATCAGTACTGGTTGCACCTCAAGGTTGGCTGTTGCGATGCCTGTGTTGAAGGAGTCAGGAAAAGATCATGGTGGAAAGTAGATATGGGTCAAAACCTATGGGACCATAATTGGATGGATTACCATCCATTTACCAGCTATTTTGATGTTTACCAATGCCTTGCGTTTTTGACCCACAACCAAGTGTGAATTGTCTCCAATCACAAGGGCATGATGGCAATCAATCTGCTGGAGCCCCTTCACCTGTCCAGGCTTATCCTGAGTTTTGGCTTTCTCAAGATGAGGTGCAGGGGATGGGAGGAACAGTCTGGGCTGGATCAATATGAATGCCAGATATTCTGCTCGTCATAAATATGTTTTGAAAAGTCGTTCATGGATGACGGTCCACCTGTCCTTTGACCTTGTGGTGACGGCCCGAACCTCGTGCTGATGACTTGTGTCAACAATTTTTGGGATGGCTTGACACGACGAAGGAGATCCACCCCAGTATCGGATGATTCATTTGCAGCATGCCCCCATGCCGAGATAACATCGGTTCAGACATGATTCATCCGAGAAAAAATCTTCAACCGCCAGCCTAAAAGCTCTCCACTCACAGGATGGGCACAGCTTGTTGCATTGGGCGGCTCTGGTCGGGAACAAGGAGCGGTGAACATGGTAGTCTGACAGTCTAGTGGTTGGTGTCGAGCATGCTGTGACTGGACGTGACTGGTGACATTGGTTTCAAAATGTTTCAAAGGACATACTTTAGATATAGTTTTAGGATGTTTTAGGGGTCTGTGTGAAAATGGTGCGCCCCAAAATCCAATGATTTACCATATTTTTCATACTTTTTCCCATGCCAGGCATGCCATTTGGCCTGGTAAATCCCCCATGATCCTCACGTCGCCTCGCGTGACTGTCTTACCAGGTCCAGAGGGATACGATTGGTTCAGGTAGAAACAATGGTTAGAAAGACTTAGAGAAAGTATCATGGTTTTTCCAATCAGATCATCAAACCTGGTCATTTTTGACGCTCAAGCTTCAATCGGCTGCTAGCATCAAGGATAAAACATCCTGAGGCGAAATGGTGCAGGGTAAGGCAGATCTTGAAGCAGGCGAAGAACCGCAAAATGTCGCAAAACTTGTTGAGATCGATCACTTTGAGACTCTTCCATGCAGTTGCTCATATGTCTTTGTTTGCATCCTGATGCCGGTCTTGAATGGTGCAGTCAGCGGCTTTATTTGGTCGGGCTACAGTTTGCACTTTGTAGAAAATGGATGGCCACTGGTGATTAGCGGTCTAGCTGTGACGGTTGGTTTCTTGTTGCGCGTGGGAGCTCAGCAACTGCAACTGCGCGCAGGTTACTGGTTGATTGTGCCCCTTGCCGCAATCCACTTGACATTTGCCATCCTTGCTTTGATTTATCAAACCAGCCTGTGGGCCATTTTTGCAGAAGTTGTGGTGCTGCTATGCCTTGACCCCACTTGCGCCATCGAAGGCATCGCTTTCGATACTTTTGGTGCTTCAGAAGTCCAGGCCCGAAAGGCGACGTCCACGTTGTTGTCCGTTTTCACCATTGCAGTGGCCAGCAGTTGTGCGCTGGGTGGCATGGTGTATGACTTGGGCGGCTGGACAGGGGTGGCGACCTACCACAGTGTTTGCCAGGGCTTGCAGCTGATTCTGCTCTGTCTACAGCCGCCTATTTGGAAGTCCTTCAGGGCAGTTTTCTCCAGTCGCTCGGCTGTGGAAACGACCCCAGTGTTGGCCGTCGAAGGTGGCCACCATGGACCCGACAAAGAGATGCCTTTGGCCGTGGTGCCGTCAGTGCCAAAAATGACCCGAATCCATGAGATGCCCGGATTGCCCGGGGTGGTGTGGGAAGAGCCTCACCTTCAGAGTGACCAGGCTTCCAAAGGAAGCACTGCAAACCCAAAGATCAGCATTGTTGAGCACATTGATGAGCCAAGCACATCACATCGTCCGAGGGCAGGTATTGACGAGGCTTCTCAGGGTGGCGATCGTGCTGGAGACCGTCGTATTTCCGGAGGAAGCCTTGTAAGCCCAGAAATCAGCATTTTCGAGCATCTCGTGAGCGTAAACAGTATGCCAAACCCATCACATCTTCCCAGGGGAGGGACAAATGACAGTTTGGGTCGACATCGGGATGCTTGGGGCCATCGAGCTTCCAGAAATAGCCTAAGAGTTCCTGTAGGCAGTCGGGCTAGCGTGGGCAGCCGGGCCAGCAGGCACAGTCGCACCTCTGTTGGGTTGCAATTGAGCCGTGGCACTCTGAATATGAGTAATGCTTCAAGTGGCCGTACGGCCCAAACCAATCTAACAACCTCAAGCACAGCGAGCTCGGTTGTCACTGCTTTGTCGAGCGTGGTTGCCTTGTCTGAATCTGGGCAAGACTTCAGACATCACTACTTGACCAACCACTCCGTGCAGCCGCACATTGCAGGTGCGACAGGGGCACAACAGAAAGTACGACTGGAACTGGACGTGGATGAAGGGGCCGCACTGCAGCCTCAAGGTGGGAGAGTATAATAACCCCGTGCCTATTCGTTTAGTATTCCGTGATCCCCCATTAGCCATATTTAGCTCTCACTCGAAAAAAACGATAAGAGGAATTAAAGGACCGGATACCCCACAAGTCAACTCCTTCCAAGAAGCACCAAACAGATGTGAAAATGAGATGGTAAAGGCACGAAAGAGAGAGGACATGGTGGAAGAAAGATTGTGTTCAAGAACTTGTGTGTGAAAAGAGCTGTGTGTGACAAGGTTGTGTGTGAAAGAGTTGTGTGTGACAATGTTGTAAGCGAGAAAGTTTTGTGTGACAACGTTGTGTGTGAAAGAGTTGTGTGTGAAAGTGCTGTGTGTGACAAAGTTGTGTGTGTAAGTTGTATGTGGACATGCTGTGTGTGAAAGACTTGTGCGTGACAATCGGTCAAAGAGTTGTGTGTGAAAGTGCTGTGTGTGACAAAGTTGTGTGTCAAAGAGTTGTGTGTGAAAAGGTTGTATGTGAAAGAGTTGTGTCTGACAAGGTTGTGTGTGTGTGTGTGAAAGGGTTGTGTGTAAAAGTGCCGTGTGTGTTAAAGTTGTGTGTCAAAGAGTTATGTGTGACAAGGGTCTGTGTGGGAAAGAGTTGTGTGTGTGTGTGTGACAGAGTTGTGTGTGAAAGAGTTGTGTCTGAAAGTGCTGTGTGTCAAAGAGTTGTGTGTGAAAAGGTTGTATGTGAAAGAGTTGTGTGTGACAAGGTTGTGTGTGAAAGAGTTGTGGAACAGAGTTGTGTGTGTGTGTGAAAGAGCTGTGCGTGACAAAGCGGCGTGTCAAACAGTTGTGTGTGAAAGAGCTGTGTGTGTGTGTGTGACAAAGTTGTGTGTAAGTTATATGTGGAGGTGCTGTGCGTAAAGCGCCACGCTTGCCAGCCACGTGAAACGAAGGCAGATGTCACCAAGCGCCACGCCTGCCACACGAAACGACGGCAGATGTCACCAAGTGCCACGCCTGCCACGCAAAAGAAGCGCGGCGCCACACGGGACCAGCGGCGACCAAGGCCGTCACCAGAGCCAGCCCAGTGCCGTAAGTGCCACGCTTGCCACACCAAGTGCCACGCCTGCCACACAAAACAAAGGCAGATGTCACCAAGCGCCACACCTGCCACGCAAAAGAGGCGCGGCGCCACACGGGACCAACGGCCCGCGCCTGCCACACAAAGTGAAGGTCCATGTCGCCAAGTGTTCAAGCCTGCCACACAAAACAAAGGCAGATGTCACCAAGCGCCACACCTGCCACGCAAAAGAGGCGCGGCGCCACACGGGACCAACGGTGACCACGGCCGTCACCAGAGCCAGCCCAGTGCCGTAAGTGCCACGCCTGCCACACAAAGTGAAGGTCCATGTCGCCAAGTGCCACGCCTGCCACACAAAACAAAGGCAGATGTCACCAAGCGCCACACCTGCCACGCAAAAGAGGCGCGGCGCCACACGGGACCAACGGCGACCACGGCCGTCACCAGAGCCAGCCCAGTGCCGTAAGTGCCACGCCTGCCACACAAAGTGAAGGTCCATGTCGCCAAGTGCCACGCCTGCCACACAAAACAAAGGCAGATGTCACCAAGCGCCACACCTGCCACGCAAAAGAGGCCCCCTCGCCACACGGTACCAACGGCGACCAAGGCCGTCACCAGACCCAGCACAGTGCCGTAAGTGCCATGCCTGCCACACGAAAGTGATGTGGCTATCACAAAGTGCCAGAGTTGTGTGTCACAATGTTGTGTGTGAGAGTTGTATGTCACAATGTTGTGTGTGAGAGAGGTGTGTGCGTGTGTGACAATGTTGTGTGAGAGAGAGGTGTGTGACAATGCTGTGTGTGAGGGAGAGGTGTGTGACAATGTTGTGTGTGTGAGGGAGTTGTGTGTGAGAGAGAGGTGTGTGACAATGTTGTGTGTGTGAAAGAGTTGTATGTGACAATGTTGTGTGTGTGCGACAATGTTGCGTGTGTGTGAGAGGAGGAGGAGGCGGGAGGAGGAGGAGGAGGAGAGGAGGCGGAGGCGGAAGGTGCAGAGCAGAAAAACAAGAACCCCACATAATGCTGTGGGGAAAAAAAGATAACGTTGGTTATGTGGATGATCTGTGTCCAGACTTTTGAAATACTGTACAATGTTATTGATATTTCCATCGTTCTGCAGCTATTTAGTGCTTTTGGTCTCTTCCTTTCATTGTCTATTGTTGTATTGGCGCACCAACGCGTGGGTGTCAGATTCTGCTCAGGAACGTGCCTGGTAGGTGGTCACTANAGAAAAAGAGGAACATGCATAGGATTCACGAACGATAACAAAACGATAACGGAAACGATAACTTTTGGTATCAAAAATGGTCCGTGTGAGACACTGCCCTTTCTTCCCTTTTCCTCGCCCTTTCCTTTCCTTTTTCCTTTCCTTTTTCTTTCCCTTCATTTCCTTTCCTTTTCCTTTTTGTTTTCCTTTTTGTTTTCCTTTTTGTTTTCCTTTTTGTTTTCCTTTTTGTTTTCCTTTTTGTTTTCCTTTTTTTTTCCTTTTCATTTCCTTTCCTTTTCCTTTTCTTTTCCTTTTCTTTTCCTTTTCCTTTTCCTTTCCCCTCCTTTCCCTCTTCACTTTCCTTTCCTTTCCCTCGTTAATCCTCTTTACTTCCCTTCCTTTACTCTTTCTTTTCCATTTTTTTCCCCTTTCCTTTCCTTTCCCTCTTTACTTTTCCTTCCATGTGATCGCATCATTCCAACTTTGCAGATGCAAAATTTTCCCCAAAAAACAGATGTGAAGCTGGTGGTTGTAAGGTGACATCCCACAAAGAAAACACAAGACAATATGACTTGTTTGATGAGGGTGTGAAGCCAGCACTTGGAAAAACGATAAGAGGAAGAAAAAACGATAACGTGTGGAAACACCATTTGATTGATATCGGGGTTTTTAGACAGCCCCAGGTGAAACTGGTATACCACGCGATATACAGTTCCCAGCCTTCTTGATCGTGCTGAGCTCACTGTGCAACAATTGCAGTTATTCTGTCGAATTTTGCACTTTCGCCATCTATTTCAACGAGGTTCACAACTGGAATGAAGCGACCTGGGCAGGGTTGGCTCAGACGGCTGGCGACCTCATGGCAGCCATTGCGATGAAATTGATCCCAGTCATTTTTTCGAGGACCTATGATCCTGACAAGTTGGGTTGTTTCCGAAGGTTGTTGTACCGCCTCACATCTCAGCCCTACAACCTTACTTTCCTTTTGTTCACCTGGGTACTCTTCAACAGTGGGATGATGAGCCCCATCTTGCCAGTTGCAATTGTTGCCCAGATCCTCATGGGCACGACTTATGTGTACAGTTCCAAGTGGACAACCGACATGAACTTGTTCTACTCCTTAGGAGATCAGAAACTGTTCTTGCATCTACAAGTCCTTTGCCGCAACGCTGACGCAGTGGGCGGAAGCCTTGGAGGTGTTCTGGGTGCTTTTCTGTACACCCTTGATCCCTTGGCTCCTTTCGCCTTTACTTCAGCGCTCTCGTGCGTGATTTTCCTGGTGTACACCGTTGGGTTTTGTGCTCGCCTGGGATTTGGTGATGACATTGAGATAGCAGAGGAGAAACGCAGTCGCCTTTTGGGAACAAAGAGAGTGAGTGTTTGGGTGAACACGAAGAGTGGACAACAAGAGAAGCGAAGCAGCGCAGAGGAGGGTGCCGATGAAGTGAACGTTAATGACTCTGATGGATGAGGCTGAAAGCCCCGGCAAAGTGCAGGTCTAAGATCCACTTTGGTAGTAGTTTCACGCAATTCTGTAGTTGGACGATGCCCCGGTCTTTTGACTGTGATGCCGTGCAAAATAAGCAGTGCACAGGGCCCATGTCAGGTTTGTCTGAAACACCTCCAAAATCCTCTAAATTTGATGGTTGATCATCAGTTGTTCTATTGCATGGCTAATTATTTCGGTGTAGTTCATAGATGTTACTCAAGGACTCATGGGGTACACAACAATAGGCAATCAACCATCCCCAGTCTGACGAGAAATTGCAAATTATCAACGATTCCGGCGCTTCGCCTATTTATGACCAAGCGATGTTCAAATTATCACAATCATAATCCCATGATATCCCATAATATTTTGAATCAGCATTCTGTCGACCATCCCACTTTTTATCAAGTTTCCCACTAGAATTACTTAACGCAATGCCGTGCTTCGTCAACGAGTTTGGTTCACCATTGCCGTTGCCAGGATTTTGTGAATGCCGGCCTCGTTCATCGAGTCCCAGCAGGGATGCTTAGATGTAGACGGCCGAAGATGTGGAATTTGCCTCGAAAATAATTTGTTTATAAAGTGAAACATGTTCAAAAATTGGATTCTGTGGTGTGTACTTATGTTTTTATCCCCAAATTTCAATCGATGTTATGGTTTACAAACTCAGTTTAATTAACATATTTTGTCTCGTTGAAATATGTTGAAATGACGAATTTGTGGGATTTTCCATTTTCAGATTCAGTAGACCCAAGTATGAACTAAAATCATCTAAAATCCATTTGCAAGATTTTCAGTGTCAAACAGCAACTACAATTCACGGAATAGGTCATGATGTACTTGTGACGATGAATACCTGTAACATGCACAAAACATGTTGTTGAAAGGTCTTGCCAGAATCACCAGGCCAAGTCTGTTTGACTCTTTTGGGTATCGGGATACCCTGGTAATTTAATCAAGAAATCGGGTGGGAAACTCATTCTAGGAACCATGGATACCCTGCAAGAATGTATGCGGAACCGCTACAAAGTGAACGATTAAAAACAATCAACTGTTGGTTGTGAATGGTTGTGAAATAGTATGACATAGCTAGTTACGTACCACCGGGTTTGATATGGAGTGTGAACTCTTCCAACAAAATTGAATCGCAAGGGATAGGATAGGGGTATGTTTCATTCCCTGAATTGGTTGAAGGGACAATTTACTGGACACCCCCAAAATGTGATGCTAGTAACTATGTTTTCCTGTATTTTTTGTGTTCAATTGCCCGCCCCTAAATCAGTCCATTGATGGGTTAAAGTTAGGTACCCTAAATCCACCATTGGAATCACCATGTTCTTTAGCAAAATGGCAACTTCGCTAGGTGAATCAAGTGTTGGTAAGTGTTTATGTTTTCGCATCACCTAATAAGAATGTGGATATAATTTCCAACAGATACATCTCCTAGCGATGTTCGGGGTCCCCCAAAGGGGACATTTACCCCTTGGTTAGCTAACATAGCAAAGTGGAAAATTACCATTTGTACATCGGTAAATCTCTATATAGATCATCGAAATGGGCCAGGGCTTAGCTGCCATAGCTATGTTAGTTTACTGGAGGGTATCAAGCCTTGTGAATGTCCCATGATTGATCAGGTGGACTCAATGGCAAAGAATCTGCAAACGCCGCTGATGTGGGCAGCTCGAGGGGCGATGGCAACGGATGGCAAGGGGGAAACTCAGGGAAGTAGATTGGGCATGAAAATAGGGGAAAATCATGTCGAATTAACTGGAGATTACAAACTGGATGAAGCGACACTAGAGCAGGTAAGAAAAGCAACAAACAGGAAGGAAAAAAGACTGAAATTATATAGATTTCGTTGGATGTTGCAGTAGCATAGGGGTGGTATAGACGATCCAGAAGGGGGCAGATTCCAAAAGTGGAGCAGAGGAGCAGGGTCTGTGGCCTGTACAAGGTACGGCAGTGGCACCAACTTGGGAGCCGCCGCGTCAATAGTTTGGTCCATGTCTAGATGAACTGGTTGGGGGGTTCACAATGAACAAATAAATAAATAAATAAATATATATATATATATTATAATTATAGTTAATTGTTTTTCAAATCAGAAGGGATGATTGGTTGAGATGATAAATATTGTTTGGGATGGCTTAAAGCCACCACCCAGTGAATCTCTTCTCCATTGACTCCAGAGCTCTGAAGATGCTTTCAAGATGTTACTCAACCTTCTTTAAAGATATGCCTGCCTTACCCTCTGGTAAACTAACATAACTATGGAAAATCATCATTTTTAATGGGAAAATCAATTATAAATGGCAATTTTCAATAGCTATGTTAGTTCACCAGAGGGTATTTTCTGAAATTCAGGTACCCAAAGATCCCATGCGTTGTTTCTTTCAATCATGTTCCCCTATCAAAATTGCCATTGGGCAGAAATCCTCAATTTTTGGACACACCCATATGATCATCCCATATCAATCGCTATCAATCAGATCCTCTAACAGCTTCCCAACATCAAACCCCCTTGGTGCCATAGAAATTCCGGGGTGGTGGGTTCAATGATGTGTAATCTTCCACCCGTGGGATGATGATCCAAATATTGACTCTTCATCTTGTTGGGATGGGTGGTTCAACTACCAACCATCCCATCATGGTAATAGTATGTAATAGTTGGTCTTAGACACCCAGTATGCTTATTCTTGGTGATATAGACCCCCCCTTCTATCCATCATTTGTTGGTAAAATCCCCTATTTTTTTGGGGTTGGTTAAATCCCCTTTGTTGGCTGCTTTATACAAAACAATTGGTTTGATCTGTAGGGTTGGTTGAGCCACCATTTTTGCTGGTTAATTAAATCTTCGCATGTGGAGGTTAAATCACAATTTACTTGCTATGGTTCAATCTCCATTTCTTGATGGTTAAATCCCCATTTCTGATGGTTTAATCGCAATGTTTGATGCTGAAATTGAATCACGATTTTTGATGGTTAAATTTCCCTTTGTTCCATTTGCATCACTGGCATGTGCATGCCAGTTGTGATCCAAGGTGGGCTGTGCTCCGTGGCCACGTAGCAGTGGCAAGGCAGCTCTTGGCCGCGAAGGCGGAAAACCACGGGGATTTGAACGCGGAATAGTGGACCTGGATTGGTCCAAACACAGGGGAATAACATGGAATAATCAAATTGTGTGGCAATTTTGAAGAATGTGGATAAGCATGTTCTGCCATCTTGAAGCGGTTAGACAATGCTCCCTGGCATTGTCGAACCTGGCACTTGGAAATCCCAACTGTGCATGGGATAGTGTAGAAAAATCATCTATAAGTGGATTTTTTTTGTATTGTCAGGTTGGATCACCAACTCTGTGGCGGCAACTTCTTGGCTGTAGTTTTGGAGCCAACTATAGCTGGAGGATGCTAGAGAGCGATTTGTTGCTGGATAAAATGAAAAGCAGCATTTCAATGGCTACCCAAGGTCTCTCATGAGGTATGTGTGCTCAAAATTGCAAATATATGGGCCGGTTCACTGGTGGTTACCATCCCAGTTTTACAGAGCACGGAAACAACCAGAAAACCAAGAATCCGACCTTCCAAAATAGTTACAATTTTCATCAATTTTCCAAAAATGTAAGGGACATTTAACAGTCTCCCCTCACCCATGGTTGCAGTTCCCTCTCCATGGAGGCTTCCTTGACCGCAAAAGATTCGCTGGGTGCAACCGCCTTGATGATTGCCGTGCAGCATAAGCTACTGGGACCAGCCAGGGCGGTCTGTGCTTCAAGGGGCCTGAAGGTATGCAGTTGTTTGTCGGGAAGATATGGGTGCGTCTAGCAAGGTCAGATGGCCGCAGAATTGCATTTAGGCCATGTCAAGGTTGAATGAGTATGGTGGTGGTTGATCAACGAAATCGATGATCTGTTCATCTAAAGTTACAGGTTGCAAGTTGTTTTGGAATGGTGCTTTGCTTGGTATATTGAGTTTTCGCCCGCTGACCGGGCAAACTGTGTAAATTAGAGTTCATGCACTTGGTAATTTGATTTTGATCACGAAAGGTCTCATAGTTTCAGATGTTTCAGTCCTTTGGTGTAAGTCCAGCACTTACAGAATGTTGCATCAGTACCCTGCGACTCTTTTTCCCATCATGTCAAACCCAGTCAAAGAAAAAGTCTGGCAATATGACCCGATTCAAACGACAGCCACATGGCAATTTCAATTACTATGTGCCATGGATTTTGCATGTAAACATATTTCAACATATGGGTGTGTCTGAAGATGGGATGTACCCCCCAAAAGGACCCTTTTAAATCCTTTCAAGAGGGAAAATGAAGTTTGAAACCATTGGATTTAGGCAGTTTCCCTAGATTTTCAGAGAAACCCAGGACTTTCCCTTTTTTTTTCAGACTTTTCCCCTAAATTTTCCCCATAGTTCAAGCATTTTAGGAGCTTCCCAAAGTGATCAGCAGATCTCCTGGGAAAAAGTGGGGCCAAGGTCCTATCCCAGCATTTTGTTGTTGATGCACCGTGGACACCACATTCAAGCTCAGATGTTGGGCGAAGGCTGGGTAGTGGGTAATTTGGTGAGTTTCTCAGGGCTGAAAGGCTGGGAGACCACCTATAGAATAGTTGAACTTAAGTGTGATGGTGTGTTTTCTGCCTTGGAGGTTGCACTTTGCTTGTAATGATTTTTCAGACAATTCCCTAAATCTTGCCGGTCTTAGCTGAAAAGCAATCAAGAAACATATGTAGGATATTGATGGATATGGATATTGTAGGATTCAATGGATGGAGATGATGGAGATGATGGGTGCAGCATGGTGTACCTTGGACTCAATTGTGTTTGACACAGACGCGGCTGACGCGGTGATGGTCTCTCATGAGGCGACAAGAATGGCTGCACCCCTGCACACTGGGCGGCTTACAAGGCCGTTGCATCGCAACGCGATCGATTGGTTCTATTGGCTGACCCCTCGCACCAGAAACGGCATGAAATGGCTTGAATTTACAATTTACAGGAACAGATGTTGGATCATGACATACATTATGTCAGTGTCAGTCATGGAATCTTCGTAGGTTCTAGATTCATCCAAAACCTAAAGCCCAATCTCATTGTGTGCAACAATGCAACAAGCATCAACAAGCAACATATATCCGAATTGAAGACTCTCAAATTTGCTGGTGATGTTGCTGTATTTTGCTATAATTCCGTGTTTTTTCTTGCTAATCCACTGGGGCCCAGGGCGATTTGACTGCCTTGAAGCTGCTTCACTACTTCAAGGCTCACAGTGCAGAGCTACAAAGCACAAGGGATCATGCCATGAGGAAATGCAAGTATATCATGTCCAAAAAGCAGGGATCTCCGACCTGTTGGTTTTCCTCAAGAGATTGATGTTGTTGTGCGTTTTTGATATCCCCTCTTGGCCATTTGCAGATCGCTCCAGTATATACCCGACTTTGAAAGTCCCACCGTTCAGACTTTCCCGGATGACTTTCACTGGTGATAAACTATTCACAAGTTGTTTTGGCCTGTCATTTTTGTAGCACTTGTTCAATAGCTTCATTACTTTGCAAGCCAGCAAAGGGTCGTATCATCATGGTCAAGATCACCACTGTTTGTTAAATGCCGGCCCACATTTGTTCGCTATTGGAATCCAACTTCCCGAACCCAGCCTTTTCAGAATTGAGAGCTGCATGTCATTGTTGGGCAGCTATATAGCTGCCCTGTGTCCATCCATCCGTTTCCTGGGAAAATTCCCGCCAATTCGTGGCCTGAGACGCAAACCCCAACCTCCCCCTGCTCTCCAACCAGATTTGTTTGGGAATTGAAGCCACATATTCTTTTTATTTCTAAATGAAAATCATGTACAATTGATAATTCCCATGTTTTGATTCTGATGGTAAAGTAGTAAAGCATGTTCTTTACTTGGTAATTCCCATTGTTTGATCAGTTTTTGATGGTAATTGCCAATGGTAATCATGGGTAAAAACGATGAGTTTTTGATGTTTCGATCCCCATCGCCAGGCGGATTTGCAGGTCTTGGACAGCGCGAAGATGCTGCCACTGCACCGTGCCGTTTGTGCCTCCCAGGCGCTGGTGGGTTGGTGATCAGAGTCGAAACGGGACTGTTGGGAGAATGGATTCATAGATGATCATAGATTGAATATGATTGAATTTTAGGATCACAACTCTACGTAATTGTATGTAATTGTGATATGATGTATAATATAGATATATTGTATGATGATTCTTCAGACTTTAGCCCCCGACCTGCTTTGGGGACTTGGAATGTTTTTTCATGTTTTTTCTGATATTTGCCAATCCCATTCCTGACCATTTGACGGCATTGACCTCGTTCAGATCAGCCTGATTTCTTGCCATGGAGCCAAGTGGCTGAAAAGGAGAAATCAGACTCCCCCAAAGGGGCCATAGAGGAGCCATAAAGGGGCCATTTTCCAACAGGAAAAATGGGCGTTTCTCAACTGGGGCTTGCCCAACATTATCAGACAAACCTCGAGCAGCTGCCACCTCCGCTGGTTGCAGGGTTCCGTGGTGGAGTTCTTGGTGGAGCACAAGTCAGATTTGCAGGCTGTTTTGAAGCACCGGAGTCTGAGTTGGGGTATATGTACTGTATACTGTATATATATATATATTGTATATTGTACAATTATATAATATAAATAATATATGATGGACTCTAGACTTTGAGATAAGATAGATATAGATTTGCTGTGATATGAAATGATGTTGTTCTAAAGTTGGCTAGTTTGATGGCTAAATGACCAAATGTGTGAGTCTTTGGCACCCCATTTTAGAGGCTTCTGGTGGCTAAGTTGGATCCCAGCCGGCAGTGGTCGTTGTAGCCAGGCTCGCAATCACGAAGGCAAGTCTTGTATGGACATTGCAGCTGAAAAGAATGATCTTCACATGCAGGCCGCGAGAAGCAGCGCGCAGGGTCAACAGTCTTGGGCATCACATCTTGAACTGACCGGCACCGCTCAGTACAAATTAGCGGAAAAAGGTGGGATGAGACTCAGCTAGTGCCACTTTAATTGACATGATTTCCACATGTTTCTTTGGCAAGTTTTTCATTATGGACAGCACTTGGTATAGATATGTATAGATTGTATAGATTCTACCTCGTTTACCTTCCAGTACCAAACATGGATAGCTGGAAAATTGGAGGTTTCTAGCTGCCAGGCTTTACTGAAGCGGCTGGTGCACAAGACCCCGGACCCTTTTGGAGGTGCTGCATGGGTCAACTGCTAGAGGATTGAAAGTTTGGAAATGATGCGACATTACCATGATAAATATTATAACGAGATGTATCTTAATAGAGTTATTTGAAGTTATATGCACCAGAATTGACTTGTTCTCCATCTTATATCCATAGTTCATACCCATCAGTTACCAATATTCTAAGTTGATGTGTCAACATGATTGTGGTGGAATTTACCCATACCAGATGGAAAAGTATGGAAGAGTATCAGCATCAAGTTTTGAACTGTAGATTTGTTTGAACATGGGATACCCCAAACCCCGTGATTTACAACCTGATTTTTTTTATTTCATGACCATATTTAGTAGGACAAAGAAAGTCATACTCCCTGGCAAGTCGCGGTTCGTGGAAAGCCAGGTGGAAAGGTCGAACCTGAAGACGTGGAAGCTGGGATCAAAGACAAGGCCACGGATCCAGTTGGGGATCCATCCCTATCTGAAAGTGATTCACGGCCAACACTTGTAGTTTACAATATTGTCATAATGACTACGTTTGCGGTTAGATGGGTAGCCTGTCGAAGCATATGAAAATTCCAATGATCCTGAGTGGATCAAAGTGGGACCATCAGACGACCATCGGTAGAGGTTGACTTCTCTGCAGCTTTCAACATTGATTTCAGTGGATGCAGCGATTGACCACAGCACCTGTCACCTCAGCTTTTGGCTAGGGAGTACCCAGCAACATCCCAAGATCATTGGAGCAGAAGCCATTTTTGCCCAGTCTGGGGGATGAAAAGAACTGTGGCAGATCTAATTGCTGAAGGCTCTCTGAAGTTTCAGCACAGCCATTGTTCTGAGGGAGAAGCATCAATTCAAAATATAAATGCTGTGGAAAGAACTTAAGCTGCACTACTGATAGCTTCAACAGACACATCTTTAACTGTTCACCATCTCTCCTGGCATCTTTGGACCATGTTGTTTCAAATTCCTTGTTTTTGGCTCAACCAACCACTAACCAGATTCCAGATCCAACCAGATCCGTTTCCATTTGGCAAACTTCTCGTCATCTCCAAAAATCGCCATGACCTCCCTGCGCGATTCCGCGCAAGTGGTGGGTGCGGCAAGTCCAGGTGCCAATCTTTCAGGGTCAGCAGGTGGTTGCACTGAAATGATCCTGTAATGAAACGATGCAAAAACAGAGAGGTGTCATGTATGTATATAATTGTATATATATATATAGTAGAAAAACCATGGAAAATCATTGAACTAGCTAACTGAATGATTTTCCAGCTAGCCATGTGACTGATGACCAGAGGATACCATAAACATCCATAAAAGACAGGCTCAATGAGTGTATGTTCCCCTCCGACATTTCCTCAAATCCTGATTTTTGAGTGTATGTTGTTCAAGTGCAGCAACCCCCAGAAAGATAGACAAGTGATTTACCACTGTTTTAGCAGGATTGTACCTTTCTATATTATATGTTTCTATCTTTTCGGGAGTTACTATGTAATCTATGTATAATTTTCAGATATTCAGATGTATTTTGCTTCATTGTGTTGCTCAACAAACATTGGTAATCTCCGTGTCTTTTTTCAGACAGCCAGATTTTCCCAGCCTGTCCAGATCTAAGCTTTCCAACAGCAACATCCAGCTCAACGGTCTCTCCCGATTCGCCATCAGGCGCAGGAAGGGAATGTCTGCTGGTTTTTCCCCAAGGAGTTGTTGTGGCATACGACTTCTACAATCTTCTACAACCCTTGGTTCAGAATGATTTTCTTCCCTCAAACCCAACAATTGAAATGAAAAACCCTGATGCTTCCCACTGAACATGTTCAAACCCAACCGTTGGGGAACATGAGTTTTGAAACCATTGGACTTTTTGGACCATTTTAATCCATTTTAGGTCAACTGGCCATTGAACTTGATAAAAGTAAGGCGTCAAACCATTGGATGGAATGGGGTATCCCTGTTATTAGACAAAACCAAATATTGAGTTCAGTGTGGTTGATTGTCTGAATTTGCATCTAAGGCTTCTAGTCGAGGCAACGCAACTGTCCAGACGCAACATAGCTCCTCTGTTTCGTAATCCTGGAATTTATGTGATTTTCCAGAATTCTGCGTGTGTAGAGAGCCTGCTGACGTGAATGGATTTGTTGCAAGTTTGAGAAGAATGTGACAAGGTTTGGGCATGGAATCAATCATTTTCGTGGGCATATTTTATGATTTTCAACAGGCCATGAGTAGCCAAAAATAAACAATGAGAAATCCACCAGGTGAGGATGTGGAGTGGGAGTTGGACTTCCATGGTCTTTGGGAAGGCGGTTGGGAGGTGCGACTGCCGAGGATGGCTGTTACTGTATTGGTTGGTTGTACGTGCCAGGTAATATGGGTGTTGAGTAAGATGTATGATATGACCTTTGGATACTGTAAATCAACAACTATGATAAACAGTATTATACCAATGAATTACCTTTTGACCTACAATTAGTTGTGGATGAATTATCATTTTCATTGGATAAATTGATTGTAAATCCACAACCTTCGTACCAATGAATCGTAGGTCAAAAGTAATTGATAAACAAATATGTTCAACAGCCTTCACCAGCTGTTGACCTGCAGGAGCTGTTGCGAGAAGATGCAGATCAGCACCTTGGATGGAATTGATGGGGACTACCTGATCAGCAGCTATGGTTGGTGCATTTTGCCACCATTTTTGGGGGTTTTGTGTAAGTTTTCTTTGAGAGCGACTCTGGGATCACAGTTTGGCTGATACTTTCTAGCAGGGTGTTTGGGAAGCTTCTTCGTGGGCATGGAGAATTACAGTGAATTACATGAGGGTTTCCATAAATGGAGATACCCCAATAGCTGGATGGTTTATAATGGAAAATCCAATTAAAATGGATGATTTGGGGGTACCCCTATTTTTAGGAAACATCCACATGAAAATCATTGAAGATCCCTCTCCCAGTTCACCAGCCAGAAACTATTGTACCATATTGTACCCACACTATGCTGACTAGCCAATCCCGGGCGCTTGCGACCTTTGAAGCCCTGCCAGGATTGGTGAAGCCTATCAAGCGAGTATCCTCGGAGGCATCCTGGGTGCCGAGGAGGAAAAGGAAATTGCGGATGAGATTGAGATGAACGAAGGCTTCAAAGAGTCACTTCGCTGCAGAATCTCCACCCTAGATGATAGGGGACTATAGGGGATTGTACCACCCAATGCAATTGGGGATGATGATCATCATCCATGATGGAAATTTCCTGACTGAGCCATGGTTAGTGAGAGGAGGGGGATTTGGAGTAGTTAAAATGGGCCGTTTTGCTACCGGTGTGGACGTTGATCGCTGGAATCCCTCCAAGTCACTGAATCAACATGTGGTTAATGGTGTGCATCCAGTACCGATCCATTTATCACGTGATGTTCTTGCCAGATGAAAATGGGCATGTGCCACATACCCACTACGGCTGTGAGGATTTTTGGAGATAGTGGAACACATGTCTGGGTTTCGTGTCACCCAAGACTCACTGTTGATCTACATTGACCCAAGACAGGTCAACTGGTCATCGGGAAGTCAGAAAGGACAAGCACAAGATGAGTGCCAAAGGGCTGATTAGTAATTTTGCCCCTCGGCGCAAGCTGTGGCTCATCGCGAGGTGGCCAAAAATCCACTCGACCTGTCAAGTTCATTGAATAACCGTCTGCTAAAAATCAAGAATGATCAAGAATGAATATTCAAAGTTTGCGGTTGGACAGATTGTATGTACCACCTCTGGTGGACATACTACTAATTTGAGGAGTGCTGCAACTTCTGAGTAAGTTCCTCTGATATTGCATCAATTCGTGGGGTTGGATGCAGGTCACAGTCATGACCCTTACCGTGCCAACAGACCTGGTCATTTCTACCATTTTTTACTACCTGCGAACGTGGATCAACTACAAGTAGTATGCAGGAGAACATTGGGATCATCTACTAAAAGTCATTAAGATGCAATTTCAAGGACCCTCCAGCCGCTTTCGATGCAGCTCAAATCTTCATCTAAACATGTACAGTATACATTTAGCATTCATATTAAATCATGCATATATATATATATTTATACACATAATATATATATATATAAGATTATATTAGTATATACACATAATAGTATACATATCTTATACACATATTTTCCGGAAATTGTAACCCTCCAGGTTCAGCCACCGGAATTTTCCAAACAAGATGGTCTCCCGACATCGCTCAGGTGCTGACGATTGTTGGCACCACCACTTTGGGATTATCGTCTCAGATGCCCAAGCTCGGATGGATTTTGCCACCCTTGAGCGTTCCTGGGATGTGTCACTTTCGACTGGGGATGATCCACTAAGTAGCTACACCCAGTGCCCTCATGAAGCAGTTGATCCAATTCATTTTTTGCGACTTCACCAGCATTGGAATTTCGTCTGATGTGGGTTCCTCATGAGTCATTCTTACTTGCGCGTGAACAGCCTCCTTTTTGGGCGTTGACATGCGTGGAACAAGTCGAAATATGATGAATTATGCTCCATTTATGATTATGAGATGAGTTTGCGTTGCTGTCTGACAAGAGTAGAACATGCATGAACATGCTGAGCACCAGTTCCTCTTGGCACTTTTGGTATTGCCAGGCATACAGGGCCATGTCCAAAAGCAAATGAACATTTCCCAAAATGGGGTTTTCTAAAATGGGGGTACCCCAAAATGGATGGTTTAGAATGGAAAATCCTATTAAGTGGATGATTTAGGGGTACCACCATTTTAGGACACCCAAAAATATGCTGTTGGGGTTTCATGCGAATTTTTAATGGTGTGTTGTCAACAGTACCATATAGTAAATGTGAAGAGGCATTAGACATGAAACATCATGAAACGTGAAAGGTTGAGATCAATGAGAAACAACCATGGCAGCCTCAGAAGGTTGAGTCAGTTTGTCCGATGCTGAGCAAATTCACATGTTGTGGTGTCATAATCCTCATGTAACTGGTATTGGAATAGATCCCACTACTGGATAACAAAATTGCGGTATACCCAGTTTTACATGAACATCATTAATCATATTGTAAGCCTATTGTATATGAAATATCCCCAGTTGGACTAACGGATTGTTGTATGAACCACTTCCTACATAGGATGTCTTTTTCCACCAAGGGTTCCGACTATGCAGGTTGTGATGGGTTGTCTGATCGTGAGCGAGAATACCAGGTGCCTGGCACCTGCAGTTCGAAATGTTGACACTGGACATAGCTGGAGGTGGCTTTCTGTTTTATTCTGTTGTATTGTTGCTGTTGTACTTTATGATATTACTTGTACTCTTCTCGGACGTTTGTCTCAAATCCGCCACAAGCGTGTGAGACCGGTTCACTCGCCGACAAGTATTTTTTTGTTAGCAAGCGGACGGTTTCCATTAGATACATATATAGTTTCCACATATATCTATGTATAGTTGTATATTCAATACACGCGCACATAATGTGGTAAACCCAATCACCATCCCCAAGTCATCACCATTTTTATGGCTGATGTAAACAAACCATCAAAACATCCCCAAGTCATGGTAGGCTGGTGACGGCCACCATGGAGAAGCTGCAGAGGGAGCAGGGAATTACCATCCTCGCGTGCCCATGCTGAAAAAAGGGTGGATCTTATGGGGATCTCATGGCTTTACGAAGAAAAATCGCGGTTTACTGTTTACTGATGATAAATACGGAACAATGCATGATTTTGTTGGTGATCATTTGGAGATAATATGGGTACGAGTCAAAATGCAAGGTATGGATCAAGGCCCCGGGCCCACACACGATCCATACCCCCCGATCCATACCTTGATCCATACCTTATGATACNATATGGGTACGAGTCAAAATGCAAGGTATGGATCAAGGCCCCGGGCCCACACACGATCCATACCCCCCGATCCATACCTTGATCCATACCTTATGATACTGCATGATCCATACCCTTGATCCATACCCCTGATCCATACCTCTTTTTCGTTGAACAAAGGCTAATGCTGNATACCCTTGATCCATACCCCTGATCCATACCTCTTTTTCGTTGAACAAAGGCTAATGCTGGTCCTATATACTGCTGTTCTTGGAGTTGGTACAATTTCTTGTCCTCATGCATGCTGCTACTACCGTTGCTATTACTGCTGCTTCCACTGCTTCCGCTCCCGCGCCGCCGCCGCCGCTGCTGCTGCTAGTGCTGCGCTGCCACACTGCTACACTTCTACACTGCTATTCCACCCCTGCTGCTGCTGCTACTGCTGCTCCTGCTGCCTAGTCTTCAATCTTCTTCCTCCAAGGAGCTGCTGCTATTGCTGTCGCTTCTGCGCTACTACTACTACTACTACTACTACTACTACTACTACTACTACTAGTACTAGTACTAGTACTAGTACTAGTACTAGTACTACTACTAGTACTAGTACTAGTACTAGTACTAGTACTACTCTAGTACTAGTACTAGTACTACTACTACTACTACTACTACTACTACTACTACTAGTACTAGTACTAGTACTACTACTAGTACTAGTACTAGTACTACTACTACTACCACTACTACTACTACTACTACCACTACTACTACTACTACTACTACTACTATTACTACTACTACTACTACTACTACTACTACTCCTGCTACTACTACTACTACTACTGCTACTACTACTACTACTACTACTACTACTATCACTACTACTATTACTACTACTACTACTACTACTACTACTAGTACTACTAGTACTACTACTACTACTACTACTACTACTACTACTAGTACTAGTACTAGTACTAGTACTAGTACTAGTACTAGTACTGCTACTACTGCTGTTACTGCTGCTACTACTACTACTACTACTACGACTACTACTTCTATTACTACTGCGACTGCTACTTCTCCTGCTACTACTACTATGGTTACTACTACTATTGCTGCTACTACTACTACTACTGCTACTGCTGCTGCTACTGCTACTGCTACTGTTACTGTTACTGCTACTCCTACTGCCATTGCTACGGCTACTACTACTAGCATTGCTACTACTGCTACTACTGCTACTACTGCTACTACTGCTACTACTGCTACTACTGCTACTACTGCTACTGCTACTACTATAGTTACAACTCCTTCTTTTGCTTCCTTGCCCAGCACTCTGTAGAACCAGGCTGGAAATAGCAAGTTCTCTTCTTTTCTGGAAATCCCACCCAGATAGCGTGTCTCGATCCATACCCCGATCCATACCCGTTCCATACCCGATCCATACCCGGACCCAGCCACGCTTCAACAAATAAATGCCAATGTGAAATGATTTTCTTAATTTTTTTTCTTCTTCTATTACTACTACTGCTACTGCTACTGCTACTACTATTTCTCCTCCTACTACTACTACTATTACCACTATTTCTACGACTGATACTACTATTACTACTACTACCACCACTACTACTCCTACTACTCCTACTCCTACTACTCCTACTACTACTACTTCTCCTACTACTCCTACTACTCCTACTACTCCTACTACCCCTACTACTCCTACTACTCCTACTACTCCTACTACTCTTACTACTCCTACTACTCCTACTACTCCTACTACTCCTACTGCCATTGCTACGGCTACTCCTACTAGCACTGCTACTGGTACTGCTACTAGTACTGCTACTACTGCTGCTACTACTACTACTACTACTTCTACTACTACTGCCACTGCTACTTCGACTGCTACTACTACTACTACTGCTACTACTTCTACTACTACTACTGCTACTACTACTTCTTCTTCTTCTTCCCCTTCTTTTTCTTCTACGTCTACGTCTACGTCTACTTCTACTTCTTCTTCTACTTCTACTTCTATTACTGCTACTACCACTACTACTGCTCCTTCTCCTGCTGCTGCTGCTGGTGGCTACTGCTACAGCTNNAAAGGGTATGGATCAGGCACCTTACGTAAGCACTCCCGATCCATAGTACGGATCACCGCGGAGCGATCCATACCCGATTATTGACCCGCACCCATATATGATAATATGAATATGATGAATAGGATGGTTGTAATGAACAAACATCTTGATTTGGATGATTGCTGTGGATGCAATGTCAATACTGTTGTTAATCTCTCATTTAAGTCATTTTACTACAGCGGCTGATATCGATTGCTGATTCATTTGCACAGATCTGAATTTCAACGCAGTGAGCTGGCAGTTCACTTTGGTTTGTACCCTCTGGTAGTCAAATGGCAAAGGAACATCCTCGATTTATAGATTATGTTCCAATTAGAACCCCCATTCATGGGGATTTCCAATTACCGGAGGGTATAAGGCAGGCCTGTTGCTGGAATTTCTCAACATTTGAGTTCTCCAACCTGGGAAGGATGTGGTAAAACCATGCTTCCACGGGGATGGTTTCAAGCGCACCATTCATGGCTGGTTGGAGATGCATTGGACGATTGCCGGCTACAGGTACCCCGACTTTGCCAAAGGCGCCTTTGGAATCTGGGGGAAACGCATCTCCTCTGTGACGAGCATGTTCCTTGCACCAGCATTTGCATGTGAAATCCTTTGAGACCGACTGGAATTGGTGGTTTGATCTTGCTTATTCCCTGGAAAAGTTGCTGAAAAGTTGTTGCTTTTTAAACTTTGTTGTGATTGTTGTTCTTGGATGTTTTTGGGGAGCTGCTTCGACCTTGGTATTTCATGGTATACCCATGCAGCAATCCCATTGCCGAGTGATCAACCCTCCCGGATTCGAAAACGAGGTTGGCCTTGGTGGGAATGCTGCATGGCTTGCAAATCACCAGGGGAGTGACGTGGTTGTCGATTTGATACATGATTATTATGTATGATTATCTGATGAACACATACGAAGACCTGCTCGATAGCTGTCAATCAACATGCGCCGGACATGTATTTGTTTCAACACTGCGCATCAGCATTCCATTCTGTATCTATACCAGTGTCAGAACTTGTTCTGCACATCTTGACATGACACACCAAAGAAGCATCCGATGAGTCCGATCTGAGGATGTGTACTGGTTATGTGTTGGAAACGCACAACTTCAATTTTCTCTTTCCGATTACCTGGTCCTGGTCACTTGGCCCAGAAGGGAATGGAGGGAATGGAGGGAATGGAGGGAATGCTGGTGGTGTTTTCCTGGATCCTGTCCTAGGGGGCTAATACCTACATCTCGAAAGTGCAAACATGTCGAAATTTTGGTATATCATGGTATTCATGTTTTGCATCTCACAAGCGTTTCAGGCCTAAATTTCACGAGTTGAATCCAATCCATTCCATTCTCAATTTAGTTCCAAATATTTCTATTATAACAACTTGTTCCAGCGCGAAAATCTTCGGAGGTTTGGTTGTAATCTTTGTGGCCACAAATGGTGGGCGGTGATCTTGCTGCCTGTGACCTTGGCCTATGTCTTTGGCAATCCAGGCAGGGCTCGGAAGAAAAAAGCCGTTGGGGGGTTTCCCTGTGAAGATGTGAAGCCACGAAAACTCTATGCATTGACAACATGTTTTGAATATATTGGAAGTATTTATAGATATTCATAGATTTATAATACTTATATAAGTACCTAGGATTGTGCAAGATCCAGATTCTTTTTCGATGTTGCAGCTCTTGCCAGACTGGCAGTGACCCTTGCTCAACTTGTTTCTTGTCGTTTTTCTGGACTTGAGGAAACATCCCAACCAAGAGGTCTGAAAATAGGGTGCACCGAAGTACCATGGATTGTCATGGTTTGGCGTCTGCAAATGGCGATTTTGGGGTATACCCATGTATACACCATTTTCAGAGGTAGCATTGCGCCTTTCATACAGTGGTAGTAGAGAGAGAACAGAAGGTGCACGTCCTCAAGCTGCGATAGATTGGAAGGCTACTTCAGATGCATGATGGTCTCGAACATGTCCTCTCTTTGATGTCTTTTTGGGAAGATCTTTGACGACGTTTTCAGGAATGTCCCTCCACAAAAGTGTGCATATGTATCAATGTATATTATACATTGTATTATATGTATACATATTATATCTTCAGTGCATCTATACATCTAAGATCTACGTAATCCACATGGTGCCACTAAGAATGGAATCCCCCAAATCCCCAAGAATTCCCAGTAGCTCCAATGCCCAACATGTTTCGGGTTGCCGACATTCAGGTGCCTTGATGAAACGTGTGGCTTTTGTTGGGCCTTTTGTTTGCGTCCTCACTGCTCCTCGGTGGTAAATCATGGAAAATCACCTGTAACCGGACATCAATGGCGGATTTTCCCTTGCTACTGTAAGCTGGATTACAGAAGGGTATGGATGTGTCCAATGAAGGTTTGGGGAATGGTAAAAATCGGAAGATAGCAATCCTATTTTGTGCGCGCCCGCATTTTTGCCCATCTGAAATTGCAGACAGAGAAGTTGTGATTCTGCTGTACTCGGTTTGAGCAAAGTGTTGAACTTGAAGACACATGGTTTGCGGGAGGTAAGTCGTTGCTCCAAGGGGTGTATCAATTTCAGGCTATTTCCTGATTGTTCATGAGGAGGGGTGGTCAACAACAAATTAACAAGATATAACAAGATGATTTCCTGAAATGATGATCACTTCTCCCTCCAAGTTCCTGTGTGAAAGACTGCTTTTTCCTTCGTCCTATTGAGGTGGGAACTAGCAGCTGGATGTGACCGATCGATATCTTGTGGCCCGAATTTTTGAAATATCTTAGCGGCCCGTATACTACAGAAAAAATAATCATGCAGCATTTAATCTGTTTTAATCTATTTTAGATGAGTTTGTCTGAAAATCCGGTAATTACCCCCAAAGCCAAATGGAGTATCACGGTCATTTCTCTATTTAAATTGCCAGTTTTTGGGATATACCCCGTTTTGAGGCACACCCAAGTATATTGTTGGTCATATGTCCCATAAATATCAATGAATGATATCCCGTTCATATCGCTGGAATGATGGTAAGCGGAATTCTCCCACTATAGCCTCAATTCAGAAAAACAGCTGCTGCCCCTCCGCTCTGCAAGGGGGTAGCCCACCCCAACATCCCGGCCCCAAGGTCGCCTTTGCATGGATTGGCGCAGGGAGTTCCATCACAGCAAAGGAGGCCATTCCGGAGCCTTGCAGGACAGACGCTTCCGCCGAAGTTGGCCCAGGGGGTTGCTTGAAAAATGGTGGTTCGAAGCAGGAAGAAATTGGGAGGTCATGGGATTTCAATGGATTTTATGGAATTGGGAATTATGGGATGTTGACTGGACTCAATGGGATTTGATGGGTTTTTTGGCTGAGCGATTCACAGCCCAGCTACCTTCGAAATCGGCCCCGAGGTATTGGCTGTATGAATGGGGAAAATCAGGAAAATAATAAACCATGACAAATCACTGAATTTTGTGCCCCTATTTTTGATAGACAAACCCAAATCAGAGTCTATAATTTCTTGATGTGAACCTTTCTTCTGGGAGGAGTTAACCATCGCTCCCGACATGTTGATGCCAAACCGCAGGAGCCAGCATGTTGTGCTGCCCAGTTTTTCCGATCTCTTCAGCGTGCCTTGCTCGCAAGATTCCTTCGTATTATATAGTTTCAGTACGTTATCTGACAGTACTGGGAGTGGTGTGTGTGTGTGTCCAATGGACATCGATGACAGCTGTGAGGTCTTCTTCTGGGGTGACATGATTGGATTTGCTCAGAGACAAAGGCTGTTTGGTCATACATATCCGGCCACACTTTGCAGAACTTTCGCATGTGCTATTTGGGTGTCAATATTGTTAAGCAGGATGCCTCCTGGTAGGATGAGCTTGCAACAGTTCGACGACATGTAATTGAAATCTTGGGACGTATCTATCGATTGCACATGTGTTGCAATTCTTTGTACAATTTTGACAAGGTTGACTTTCTGAGGGATGTCCGAAAACATAGACTCAGACGCAGCTATCACAAAAAAAAGAAATGGCTGATCATACGAGATTTCAATGGGCGATTCATCAGCTCTATGGATGCCAACCAGCTACGTCCCCTTTTTTCTACTGTATTACCATGTATTACCCAAAAGTAGGTTTGCAAGATCCCAATTGAGCAGTGTCTCCAAGACGCCCCTGTCGGTTCATGACGGTAGGGAACTATACCATCCAATATATCAGGGATTATATCTTCCATGATGGGAATCCCGTTACCAACAAGTATTTCATGGAATGACAACTACAATCCCCCAAAAACAACAAAACAAACATTAAAAAAAAACACTGTAGTCCCAAAAACACTCTATAATCCCAAAATCCCATAGAATCCCCCTATTCTGACTAGTTGAACTCCACACATCATTGGTATTTCCCAAAGATCACTTTTCAATGTCGCGGCGCGCCATTCCCGCGCAGATGGGAATGATCTTGGAGCTGGCCGTGGTGGGGTCCTATGGTCCTGTGGTTGCAGCAACTGGGAAGGTACATCAAGCTACAACTGGCTTTGACTCTCTATTAATGTGGTATCCTCTTGTAAACTAACATAGCTATGGAAAATCACCATTTATAATGGTAAATCAACACTGTAAATGGCCATGTTCAATAGCGATGTTTAGCTACCAGAGGGTACACTTAGTAATGGTGGTTGATGATGGCTGACAATGGGCATATGACCAGCAATAGTAATAGTTAGATGAAGAATGGACAACTGCAGCAATTTGGCAAACCCAATGCCATACACCTACCATTGGGGACGGTGGTAAAATCACCCATGTAGGGAAATATTGTTGATGGTTTATGAAATCGGTTTGCCACATCATTGATACATGGCGGAAATTTTAACGACAATGTATGTATGCATATCCATGGCGTCGTAGTAAGTGCTGATATATGTATGAATGAATGTATGTGTGTATATTACTGTAGATATATGTACATATATACATCTATACATCTATACATCTATACATACAGACATACAGACATACAGACATACAGACATACAGACATACAGACATACAGACATACAGACATACAGACATACACACATACACACATACACACA
>BGPT01001404.1:28234-50712 GCA_003297045.1 Symbiodinium sp. clade C Y103 | reverse complement strand
CATACACACATACACACATACACACATACACACATACACACATACACACATACACACATACACACATACACACATACACACATACACACATACACACATCCACACATCCACACATCCACACATCCACACATCCACACATCCACACATCCACACATACACACATACACACATACACACATACACACATACACACATACACACATACACACATCTATACATCTATACATACATACATACATACATACATACATACATACATACATACATACATACATACATACATACATACATACATATGTGCAGATACGTGTATGTGTTGTACAATGTTGTACACATATATACATATACTCTTATACACACAGAGAATTACGACTATATGAACATGCCCAATGATTTGCCGACACTGCAGTTTGTTCCGTAGACAAGTCCAAAAGACCATGCAAGCATCTTCTTGTAAGCCCAGTGCCATAGCTATGGGTCAATTTTGCATCCCAAACAAATTGGATGGTTAGTACTATGTAATACAAAATAACATGTACAATCAGAAGTTAGTACAACCAGCCACACCCTCATAGCCTTCCTGGCTGGTCTCAGGTTTCTGGAACTTTGCAGTGATTGTAACAGTGCCGACCCTCCGAAATCAGATGAAGAACCCGAAAAAGACTCTTGGACGCAGGGAGAAGCCCAACTTTCAGGGGAAGACGATTCAGAAGTTCTGACCTGCCAGCCCACCGGTTATTTGATGTAATTTAAGGTCATGTTGCTCTGAAAAATCATCCATTGCTTTTGGCTAATTGATGATACTGATGTCAACTGCCGATTGATAAAGCCTGCTTGGTCGATTAGACAGCTCCCTTTTTAGAGTAATTGCCCTGCGGCTCAGTAGCAGAGATACGGAAAGTTCACCATTTGCAGTAAATTGGACAACCCTGGAAATGGCATGGACTGTCCATATCACTTTGTATCAGGACTGAAGGGATCTGTCCATGCTGAGGACAGCACCGGCTGCCATCATTGCAACCTGGTCATTTCAGAAATGACCATTGCGGCATGGGTCAAGTCAGTGGGGTACCAAAAAATGCACTGGGGAAAATTGGAAATTAAGCATCAATGAATGGTACCATGATTAAACATCATTAAACATCATGAAACAAAACCATCATTAAAGCGTTCATTTTTTGATGATGGTTTCATCGAGGCCACAATCAGTGGCTGCACGCACCGTTTGACATCTCCTTGGGTTTCATCGCTCCTGGAGTCTCCCTGTGAATTTGGGGGTCGTGTGCATGCGAAATGTCGTATGCCAATGATGTAGGTAATTCACCCAGTCTGTGGCTTTTGTTAGAACCTGTCAGAGCCCTCTAGCTGAAGTTTACCATTATTATATAGTGAATTTGCCATTCCGTCCAAAGACCAAAACAGGTGGTGACCATACCCCAAAAGTAGTGTGTTTGACCCTGATATTTCCCTTCTGGCAGTTTTTGCAGCCTTCTACATCTAGTCCTTAAACTCTCTGTAGCAAAGTGCTGACATTTGTTCATCTCCAGAAAGGTACGGGGGTTCTGCTGAAGCTCATATATCGAATGCCCCCATGGCTTCGGGTTGCCACAGCCAGTTGAGGCATACTTTATTGCCACTTTGCTGAAAGGGCTGGAATGGATACCCCGGCAGCTCTCCAGGATAATGATTTGTAAACTTTACAAAGATCTATTACAGATAGTCTATGATTATATAATATATAGTTATTGTATATATACACACATAATTATATATATATGTGTATTGGCTATTGCTGATATACAAATATATATATATATATATAACTATATATATACCTATATACATATAAATACGGCGTATTCTCTTGTATATGTTGCAATATGTTGTAGATTTGCCACCCGCCCATGAAATGCCGAGAAGCAATGCGAATACGCCTTTCACAGCTAGATTCAGGCCTGCAAGATGCAGTTTCCAACACAGGATAGTGCTTCTCCTTCACTTCGTGGGCTGTCGAAAATGGGGTATAAGCCCCCCAGATACGGCCTTTTGATAGGGAATATGATGGTGAATGGTGAACCGTAGGATTTTGTTTTTTCCCTAGATTTTCGGACAAGCTCAACTTGAAGTTTCCATGTTTCATCATTTTTGGATATCTTGTGGTCGGAAAGCTGTGGAAACTTTGGTAGACCAAGGCCTTAGTGATGTTTCTGCCCATCATGTTCCTGGGTGCCTGATCTGCACATGGGTCTGAGTATGTATGGTATGGACCACCGGTTATAGCCATTGAACCATGAAAACAATGACTAGCCAATATTTATATAACCATATTTTTCTCGGGTAGCCTACTTTCCGACCCAGATTGTTGGATGCGGATGTTGGCTGCCAATGTCGAGTGATAACCGGGAGAGTCAAGAGATCAGTTGTAGCCATCCCATTCACCAAAATTTGGCGGAAAGGTGCTGGAAAGTACTTCATGATTAGCAATCAGCACTGTGGCATGTTTTGCAACGTGTCCACTTCAAATGCCAAAATGAAATTGATGTTCCCTTCCAATGAGATCACTGAGGATATGCCGGCTTCGGCAATGAGGCCAGTTCTTGCTGGGGCGGGAGGAGGAGATGCCTCCCTGTAGCTCAAGGAAGATTGGTCCGTGAAATCAATTCTCCAACATGTTGGGAAATGATTCCAAGATCCAGTTTCCCGCGGAAGAGGGAATGGTCTCAGTGTATCAGTTTCTGAAAGAAAGAAACAACAACTGGGTTTTCCACCTGTTTTCCAACATCCCAGAGGCCCCTGAGAATCTGGTGGACAGCATGCGGGACTCACGGCCCATGGGCTGGTGGGCCTTAAATCGCGCCTGGGAGACGGGCCGCCTGACGGTGCCTGGGCAACTGTCGAAGGGTCATAAAAAAACATGTTTTAATGGGAGGAGAATGGTAGTTTCATGGTAGTTTGGTATGGTTTTGTGTAGTTTTAATAAAGATAAATGAATGGGATAATGGGAGACGAATGGAGTTACCCTCCAGCAATCAAACGTGGCTGGTTGGGAAATCCCCGAACTGAATGCAGGTTTATAGCTGGGAAAATCATCTATAACTAGTGGATTTTCCATTGCATTCATTGCCACGTTTGACTACCCGAGGGTAATATGGCAAACGCAATGCTATATTTGGAGATGGTGGTAAAACCGCCCATTTGTAGTAGAATTGGGGATGGGTTATGGTGTGGGTTTTTGCCACATGATTCTTTGCAACTTTGACGATGCGTCTTGTAACCTCAATTGGGGGCTGTTCTTGAATAGTAAGGCATCAATGTCAGTAGTGATAAGGCAGAAACAGAAGTGATCAGACGTGTTTAATCCGAGTGGGGACAAGCCAATTGGAAAGCCAGCAACAGTGACAAAAGGTCATATCTTATGGGATCACAGATGTGACAATGTGGCAGTTGCCTGTCCGAGACCAAAGTTCAAATGCCACCTGATTTGTTTATGTAGATCTGTGTATGCCCCTCTTTTAAACATGGCTCAAAAACTACAAAACCACCAAACAAATCAAACAAATGTATAAATGACCATCCCAACATAAGGAATATCCGTGAATATCCATGAATCTCCATGAATATCCTATATTCTGCCGAGTTTTGTGACTTTCACAAAGGTCGTCCCATGCGCCCGAATTGCACAGTGCGGTCCGCCAAGGCGACTGGCGCTTGCTTGGCTCTCATCGTGCAGCTTGCCATGATATCCACCGGGGGGGGGGACTGGTCAATGTAGCTCTTAGATCAGCCTCTGGAGCAACCCCTGCCTATCATCCCTTTTTGTGAACCTGCTTGAGGATCTTGAGGTGGTGTGTTCCAATTCCAAACCAGCACGCCCTGGTGTCGCGCCAGATGCTGAGGACTGTTAATATGTTAATGACAGAGGCCATCATTATCCCGTGTGCCGTGTCAGCCTCTCAGTTTGGGCAAGATCTTGACTGGCAACACATCAAGAAGGATTAATCAAACAAACAGTTGGGCAGTTGAATCATGTTGATCTACTTTTTACACAACAGCTCACAAACTTGCTGACACTGGGGACCGGTGAAGACGGGAAGTGAGCCCTCAGTGACCAGAAGATTAGATCTACACCCCTCAACTGCCTCCAGCCTTTTGAGACCTCTTTAGCACGGGTATATAAACCATCATATAATATCATATTATGTGTATATATAGTTATATATATACATATATATATATATACAGATTCATTCATGAAGTTGTTGGTTATACAGCAATATAATCAGATTTCCCATTGTGCTTGGTCCAATCCCCATTTTTGTTGGTTGAATGCCCGAATTTCAACCGCCAGCCCTCCATCAGCAACAGGTTGGCCGTGGAAGCCTCCTTTCCAGGTGCGCTGTTCATGGGAACCAACATGACTGTGGCTATAGGTGTTGTAATGGGAATTCATGGGAAATGAAATGATATATATATATATATATTCGTATAATTGGATAAAGTATATCACCAACTTGTTCTGATGTTTGGGATAGTTATTTGATGGGGATATTTGATGAGGATAAGATGGAACCAACTTGATGTGATACTTTGGTGTGTCTGACAATTGTGGTTTTGCGACTCAAATGGCAAGTAGCTGATGATTTAGCACTGGATTTATTGGTATCCTATTTTCAGACAAACCCATCATTGATCCCTTCAAACGTCATTTGGCAAAATATAGTATGACATCACAATATGACACGATGATTGTAGATATTGTATATGTGCAAAGAGACTGGGCAATTTGAATCATTTGATTGGTTAGTCATTTGGTTCTGGGTCAAAACCCTGGTACCCTAGGTACTCTAAGCTGGCTGGTTCATGGGTGGTTATTCCCCCAAAGATGGTAATTTCATAGGTTTTGACCATGTTGACCCATCCCCATTTGATTGAGCTGCCAGGGGTCTTCCGACGAGGGCCGCGCTGGGCGCGGAAGGCGAGTCCAAAATCCTACAAGTCGTTCTTGTTTTGATGGTCCCAGAAGGGGAGATCTGAAGGATTTTGCGAGATTTCAAGGAAAATTGCATGGTTTTTCTACAGATGTCCCTGAAAACCAAGCCATTTAGATAGTTGAAGTGTATCTTTAGTAGAATTTTTTGTGGGTTCCCCATAGCTACTATGGCTTCACTGTGGTTCTCGTGGTGGTCGAGAGCTGGGGCTGACGCGGCGTCAGGTCATGAGACTTGGCATCGCCTTCTTTCGGCTGGTTGTGGCAACGCAGATTGAATCTTTTGTTGCGTTTCTGCAAGAAATCCAGCAGCAGCATCGGAGTAAACCTTGGCTGGGTGGGCTTATACAAGATAAGATAAAATATGTGATACATACTATAGTACACATATGAAAATATATACACATATGTGACATGTGGGTTTGTGACTTGGTGAAGGGAATGTTCTTTTTTCCTGGAACTGTAAGTTGATTTTCTTCAGGCTGAGCAAATCGACGATGGTTTTTTAAATGAAGGCATCGCAAAACCCGTTTGGGTGGCAAAGAGCAGAAGGAAAGCCTTGAGGCTGGAAGATGGATAAGATCCATGGCATAGTGAAATGATGCTCTCACTGGAGTGTGCCTATTGGCTACCTGGGTAGCAACAAGATCCATCACACTGTATTTTTTTGGACCGAAGGCTAGGGGAGGTGGAGTGACTAGCCCAAACCCTGTGTTTTTCCAAGTCTTTCCAGAAATAGAATGTGGTTTCAGAAGTATCATGTGAAATGGGGTGATGTTTGAAATGAATTACTTTACTTGCTTGTGCTTAGTAGGGAATGGGGGGAATGACCTATAATAACCATTGATAATCATCCCATTCCCCCATTCCCTACTCAGCACAAGTAAGTTTAGTAGCAGCAGGTTCTCTTTGGCTGATCAAGATGGGCAATCCAAGCCATCAGCAGCTCAGGTTGCCATGAGCGCTCTGGTGACCGCTCTCTTTTGCACCTCGCTTGCCGGGCGGAGCAAGACCTGTCTATGTCAGATGGGGGTTGTCTCACATTGGGGAATCTGGGAAAAAACAAGAACATGGTTGAATCATCTTTAGGTTGTTTACAACTGTGTGAAATCGTTTGCTTGGGGGTTCTTCAGTTTGGAGGCGACATGTGGCCACTAGAAAGCCGGATTTTAAGTGGGGGACACCAACATCATTCAATCGTCTAATATCGTCTAAGCGTATTTATAGGGCAACAGCCTTGGAGTACAGAACATATGTTGAGAAAGATCCAAAGAAGTAAGTACCACACATACATTCTGAAACGCAGTTGGGGACTCAAATTATTGAGAATATCCGTCCACATGGACCTGTGTTGATGCGTTCGTTTGTTGAACCATGCGCCAAACGAGTGATATTAACTTCATGGAGAATCAATAGTGGGTACACCAGCACCCAGCCTGCCCAGCCACGCATTTCCGAGGCATATGCAACAACATCGTGCTGGCCCTAGATGATATCGGTTTGGTTTTCCTATTTGTCTTGCAGTTGTACTTCTGGTTTGATTGATGACTCTGTGCATTCCCATCATGGCAAATTATCCGTTGTTGGCATTCTAACCTTTCAATTTACCAGTTGAGCCTTTAAGGGGTTGACCAGCTGTATGAGTTTGTGGCGGAACTGATGCATTGGCTCTCTCACTGAACGGCCGAGGAATGGTGAAGATCTGCACATATCTGGACCATCACTGTCCCCACAAAAAAAATGCCATTCCGGGAGATCGGAAAATTGCCACGGGATTTCATGCTGCTGCCATTTCATGGGGAAAGGATGATAAGCATGGTATTTTGGAGTATCCCCCCATTTTGTCCAGGGGCCTAGCCCCAGAAGTGGAGCGCAACGGATTTCTGAGATCTTTCCCATCGTCGCCTTCCACTACTGCAAGGTGAAGAAGGCGCAAGCGATGCAACTCTTGGGATGCCTCGTTAGAGGGTATGAAAGGATATGAATGTTGGTAAGGCACTAGTAAACCCCAAATTCACCATGAATGGTTGGTATATGTTGGTATATAGTATAGACCATCCAAATGTGGGTGGTTTACTATTGCCATTGCTTTGCCAACATGATTGTAAAATGAGATGTTGACCCAAACAACTTTATGACATGTTGCTTGTATAACTTTGCGTAGGAAGTCAAACTGATGATCTGACTTGAGATCCATGAAGCTGGCTCAGTTGTGCACTAGATGGCCAGCTCGGGGCAGTATGTTGCAAACGTCTCTCCAAGACGCATCACCCGGAATGTAAAGCCCTTCAAGGGAAGTGAAGTGTCAGGAAGGCAGGTGCTTGCAAACCAGGTTGCGTAGCCTCCACTTTGGTCTCTCTCTCTCTCTATATAATATGATATATCATAATATATATATATATATATTATAATATATTATAATATTTTATAATATATATATATTATAATATATTATACTTCTACTATATATATATATATCATATCACATATACATATAGTATATACCTGTTTGGCTTCCCATCACGAACAATTTATGTGTTCTTGGCCAATCCAAGATATCCACAGCTCTAAACCACAAGCCATTACAGGTCGGCCCGGTGCGGAAAACGATACACGTGCTGGTCCTACTGCGGCTTGGACCATGGGGGTCTATGTCCACATCGACATGGGCGTGGTTGGGATTGGGATTATGCAAACTTGAGAAATCTCAGGTTGAGGGTACAAGGAGTCCAAAAGATGTGTGAGTAACAATATGTTGAATGTTCTCTTGATACTTTCTAGCTGCCAGCTGTGTTTGTTCCTGGTTCCGATCCAAATGCTACTGCGGCCCATTTGTTTCCAAGTTGGGACGGTTGGACAGTGAGGACGGATCAGCAGTGGCCTGTGAGGTATGGAGTGTTCATCATGATCTTTGGTTCGCCGCTTGGCGCAATCTTAAGGCGGTAATCAGAACTATCGATGCTTTCAACAGATTGTACCTCTAGAACTCTAGAACCTTGAAAATGTCAGACATTTCATTTCCATGCTGGTGGTTGTTTTTTCGTTTCATTTGCTGCCCCGCCTTTGGAATGCTAATCCCTGATGACTTGTCTTCTTGTTGGGTGGCTCAACTACTGGATTTTGTAGCCGTAACTGGGGAGGTGTGATACTCGTGCTATGTTGCACTGCCAGAATCGTCCACTTTCTCCGCCAGCATCATCCAACACCTGAAATGTGAGAAGCCTAATAACGAACCATCCATGAAACGATACCAAATTGCATCTAAGTGCATCAAAGTGAAATTTGTACTACCTTTGTCCATACACAAATTATCTTAAATTTATCCGTCCGAAGAAGAAAATGATAGGGTTTTTGACCTATACAATAAACTGGATGAAATTAGGTGAGTAAGGGGAATCATCCGGAAATGGCCGTATGATAGCAGCTATTTAAAGCTTTGTGAAGGCTCTATATACTGTATATGATTCAGCGAGAAGAAACCCATCTTGGTTATATTCCCATCCAAATACCCCAGTCTGGTTCGTTAAATCACATCATATTCGCCCTTTGTTTGCCCCATAGATCAACAGACATCCATGACCAAAAAATCAAGCGCCTCTCTGCCTCGCCACCAGGATAGCGGCCATGCAGTCTCTCTCCCCTGCAGATGAGAAGCCAGGCACAAGGGTGAGAAGTGATCTGACGCCGCAGCGACTGGGCGAAAATCGCAAATTGGGATGGGTGCATCCTTGGGGCACCCGAGGATGTTGGGGATGACATACCAATAGGATCCAATAGGATCCAATAGGTGTGGTGATTGGTTGCTTCATTCTGTGATCACCTTTCCTCTTTTTTTTGTTGGGGTGCTGTGGGATTTTTGAACAAGTATGTGAGCATCATATCATGCAATTCTTAGTTTTTGGAGTTGGAGGGGTCAAAATTCGGGCCTCGAGTGTGGGTCTTAGATGTTGCTTCGATTATTCATGGGGCAAACCATGGTTTCCTGTAGATTTTCCCGTAAACCAATCCATTGTTATCAACCTTCCTGCAGGTTTCCCAACTTTTCTTCTGGGCAATGTGTTTCCCTTTCGTGGACAACATGAAAACTCCTGCGCAGGAGTTCGATGATCATTTGTGTCCAAATCAAGACCAACCTGAAATGTACATATATATATATATATATAGGAAAACCTGAGGCTTACTCCTGCAATCGCCAAAACTATCCAGAACTCTCCAAAACTATCAACAAAATCATCAAAATCATCCACCAAAAAAGTAGCTAGCAAAATCATCCAGCAACATCATCCAGCAACATCGTCCAACAGCCCCCCCATTGCTTCGCTGCAACAGTCATCCGGCTGAGGTGCCGTAGTGCCTTTGATGCCTTGAACATCACCGTTCGATGAGTTTACCTCATCGAGGTGAGCGTATCGGCTCGGAGGATGTCGATCAAATGCTCGACGAGTGACATGGGAAAGAATGGGAAACACAAGGTAAATGAGAATCAATATAAGAAAAGAAAAACAATGAAAACCATATATGTTTGATTATGTCTAATTGGGGTCTATGAAATTGAGTATGTCCTGATGATTGTGATTTGTAGCCCACTATATCTGTTCCACCGTCTCAATCGACTACTTTAACGACCTTTACCATGTATACACGGTGCAGGCAAGCGTCTGCCAGCTGGCAGGGTGAGGTGGTCAAATTTATCCAGAGTTATTGGAGTTTATAACTGATTTAATGTAAAACTTAGAACTGATCATCATTTTGCAAGCTGATTTATTGTATTTTAGTGTTTTTCTAGATTTTCCATGATTTTCCAGTTTTCCTCGACAGAATGCCCCTTGGGACATGTTGGGACGTGTTCTGCTGATTCCAGGCCTCTCTCCATGGCTTTGATCTGCCGGGACCAGGAGTCGGCAACAGCCAAGCGCGGCCAAAATGCTTGAGATCCACCAGCTGAGGATGATGATCCCAATCGACTCATGATGTTCGATGTCATTTTTTCACACTTTTTCTGATTTCTGTGTTGGATGGGTTGGAACATGTTGAAACTTGAAACCGCGATGTCACAATGTTCCATAGTTTTGCCGTTTTACCATCATTGTTGGGATAGCTGGCTGGCGAATCGGAAAATCCCAACAAAATTGGCCAAGTCACCACCTCCGGCCAAGTCGGAGGGCCTAAAGTGTGACATGCCCAGCTTGGCTTCCGGGGGCCATGGGTTCAAAATGGGGCCCTCCGTTTTTTTGTTTAGGATCAAAGGTCAAATGGTGGTGAAATAGTGGGTTACAAGTCATTTTAGGTCCCCCACATTTGTTTTGCTATGTTTATAGACTCTTTGAACTTTGCGGAAATGGCACGGTGAATTACCTATTTTGAGTGATGTTTATAAGTTGTTAGACAGTGGCTCGGGAGGGTTGAGGCATGTTGAGGCCCCAAGAATTGAGGTGTTGACTTAGAATAATGAAGCCTATACCAAAAATCCACGAAAATGGTCAATTGGACATATGACATACCTATTGTGGATTGATGATGTGGATTGATGACGTGGATTGATGCCTACTAGCTATACGGTTCAATGAGGAGATACTCGTAGAAGCCATTGCCCACTGATCCCGAGCTGTTGGCAATCCGCACAGGATCAGCATTGATGCTTTGAGTCTGTCAGCAGCAACACACAGCTGAGAATCAAAGTTGTTTATACTTGGTGAATCTCTCAGAGACATTGGAATTAGTGGATGAATTCTAACAAAGACATACAAAATCATACATCGTGTATCCAAATGATCCAAATATATGATTATGTAATATTATGTATATATGATCCAAATTTTCATCATCGTGTATAAACATGCTCACTGATGTGGTGATGTGTCCAGGATCCGAAACCAGGTCCGTGCTCGGCAAACTAGCTGTGGAGTGGCCACTGTTGATCATGTAGAGTTTAGCATACGTCGTTTAGCCGTGTTGACGAATATAACCAAAAAAGGTGTTATGTACGTATATATATATGTATAATATATATTGTGTATGCATACAAGATTTCTCCAGCCCGCGATGGGTAAATGTAGTCACAAGGCAGGGAATTGATCCATTGATCCATTTTACCTACATATTGGGAGCCCATTTGCGTTGATGGACGACCTGACAACAAGCACATGCGGTCCACAGTTAGCTGAAAAAGTCCCCTGGAGAGCCACGTCGGTTGCCTGGTGAACTTGCTTTGATTCCCATCTCCTTGGAATGCTAATAGGGGGTTAACCGGAAAAATGAGGTGGTTTACCATATAGTTTATCAAATATTCCGAAATGGCGATACAAATGGCCTGTGTAATTGTATTGTAAGTTAAATATTCCCAATGAGGGGTCCCAAAATGAACAGATCCAGGACTAAACTGAGTTTCTGTGGGGTATCATGAGGAGGAAGGAATCTGTATCAATTCATAAGCATCTGCACCTTTCCCTGTGCCCAACAATGACCAGCAAAACAGGCAATATGCTATGGGTAACCACTGCTAACCAGCATAATAAGTGCCAATCATGACAACCTGAAAGGATCTCCTCATGCTGGCAAACAACGGGAACCATCCAAAATGGTCTTGAATCTTGGGTCATTTCTTGGTGATGCAGTATATCAGTAATGTGGGTACAACAATAATAACCCACCAATTTGGGAATGGTATATACCATCTATTTATGGCGATTTAGGGGATGGTTTATTATTGTTTTACTAACATTATATCAAAAAGATCATTGGTACCTCCCGACATGTGCGTTACCCGACGGTTGTCCGACGCCGACAATCCCTCGTGGTACAGGCAGATGATAAGGCCACAAAGAAAGCCGGCTTTTTCAAAGGCCTTATGCAGGACAGCAGTAAGCTGGGTACCGATATTGGGAGTGATACCTCCCAAACAACAACTAAGTGGTTTCGAACACCCTCCGAAAATTTTATATAGCTATGGAACATGACCCGTAGATGATTTTCCTATTCGACATTCAACATGGTGAGTTTCCATAGCTATGTTGAATTACCAGAGCGTACGTTTTATTGTGTTATATTGTATTATATTTCCTCCCTTCGATCAGAGAATGATCTCAATGGAATTCCGGTGGTGGCTCGAACTGACAATGAGAGGAATAGAAAGAAAAGTGAGTGGGAAGTAGGTTTTTCATTGCCCGCATCAAAGGCTAGCCACCAGGTTCCTGAGAGAAAGGTAAGTTTGAGGTTGGTATCCCGCCAAATTAAAAAGTGTTTCAAAGATGTTCAATTGTAAAGACCCTCTAGCAAGAGCCTGCACTATTTCGGGGATTTATCCGAGTTGCTGTTTCGCTGCATCTAACTGGTGCCATTTAGAAACCACTGGAAGAGACTCCCCTGCGGACAGATGATTTGGAAAAGAAACGATTGAGGATTTGTCCTAATATGTTTGCTCCCTGTAACTACACATTGTTTACATTTCTAAGTAAGTCACGTGTGGGTGCCCAGGACCAAGCTGCGCACAAGATCTTCCCGGTCTTTTGGTTGGCACGAGACTGGCATGTTTTTTTTAAATTACGGGTGAAGAGTTGGTCATGGTAAAACCGGTTGTTTTGGCTGGAAATTCGCCAGGTATGCGTGTCACTGGCAGTCTTCCAGTACATTATGGACATTCGCAAAGCAAGCTATGAGGCAAGGTGGATCGATGCGGTCACTAATTCCATCTCAGTACGAAGTTGCATCTTGGAATCACATATGGGTCAAACATGGTCAAACTATGGGACCAGCCTTCAGGCAAATCACGCCTTGTTTTGGGTCCTGTTTGAATCTCAACCAAATCTTCAGAGCATCATAACGTTATCATTTCAATTTGGCCCATCATGAAGGGCTCGCAGTTTCAGAACGCAATTCTGTCCACCGAGGTTTGCTACATCACCTAATGTTGTAAAGCCAATTAATGTCCACCAGTACCATACCAGGAATGGATTACTGTAGGTAGGTTTATGGCATTCATTTGACCACCTGGGTTAGTTTGAAACTAGGGACTCCTAAAATCCAACGGTTGATTTCGCTGTTGATCATCAGTTTTCCTCTAAAAATGGCCATAACTGGGGCCATAGCCCATTTTCAGGTCCAACACCCAGCTGCTTCAGGTGGCACCCACCACATCCTTCATGTTTGAGATGCTCGTTCCTGTGACCCTGGCGGTTTTCACCTTTGTCGCCCTGGGGGATCCTGGCAAAGTGCCATCGCGACCCCAGGGAAACTCTGGTGTTGAGGACTGGGGTCTGGAGCTGTGGCCTTTCAACATGATGTTTTAAAAGCTTTGGAAATGGTGAAAATGTGGTGAACATGTTTGCTAGAATAACACATTTTCAAGTACGGGAATTTGATTGGGTTTCTTGATGTTGCTGTCTAGTTGTACTCCAAGTGTCTCCAAGTATTTCAAAGTATGCCCAAGTATTATACCTCTGTTAGTGTTTGATGAATCTGTGACGTTCATTACCTCTTTGCTAGCCGGAAAATCAGCTCTGGGTGTGCGACCTTATGGCATAGCCCAGTCAGGCCCTTTTTTCGGTAGCACACCACACACACTTTGCCATTCCAAAACAACAATTTGGTGATGTTCGGTGAAGAATGACAATAGTTTCGATCAAAAACAGTTCTAAGATGTTCTGAGCTCTTTGGGTCACCTCTGGGACTCTGCGGACTTGCTCCGAGACTCGGGGGTGCCACTGAAGCCACAGCGGACAGTGTTCCGGGTTTTCTTGGATACCAATTCCAATTGTGCTTACTGGCAGCGTGGCTTGGTGAATTTGTCCCCAATTTTGGTTAGTAAGCTCGGGTGACCATGTTTTGCTTCTGAAATCCCACCTTTTTAAAGGAGCTCATGAAGGCGTTGGACACGGATGCGGCAGCCAATGGCCCAGACGCCATGGTGGATAGTACGGTTTGTTTCCTAATGCCTCAATGAACATAGGGATATGAACCACCAAAAAATGATGATTTCACATGATCTTGTATCCCACTGTATTACCATGAAATCAACGGTGAAGATGATTTTGTCACTGGATGTTGGGTATGGGTCAACGGTCCGTTCAATGCTATTAATATGGATGCATGCTGAAACTGAGGAAATTTGATGAAATTTGTGTGCCCAACAGTCCCCCAGCATTAAAAGTATTCGCGACCTGATCCGTCAACGGCCGCTGCCACGGCTAAGGACATCGACCCTCCTGACGTGAACCGTTTGTGTACTACAACATGGGTGCTTAAAGGGTACCTTGATCGGCGAGACTGGGTCGGTCTGTCGGGCTGTTGGTGATGATGCGGCCAACAATACAGTACTGGGGATATCAAGTATAAGGGAAGCTCACCAACCGACATGGGTAACATACAGCACAAGAAAGCGAAACGGGGCTGGGACCACGGAAAACACACAGAAAACAACCTGTTATCAGTGGAGAACAAGATGATTATGTTGATGTTCGGAATACAGGTGGCTGGTTGCAATCTGATTTTCTATTTGCAAAAGGTACTGTATCAAAAGGTCATGTTTTTGCGAAGAACATTCTTGCAAGAGATTGAATGGGTCTTGATTGTTTGTTTTAATCATACTAAAGTTGCTGAAGTGAGAATTGTAGTGACAAAGTGCCTGTGCCAATGTCTTGGCCCTTCACCCTGAAAGCTCAGGCTGCGTACGAAATATTGTGTGCAGACGGGTGCCTGTGTTGAGGAGCCTCCGAAAGGTCTGGAGCTTGTCCGGCAATTTGGAGATTTCTAGGGGCCAGTGTAGGCTCCATTTCATCATGTTTCATCATGGACAAACTGATGACTTTTTCGCAGCCACAGCTGAGGTGATTCCTGTTTTGTCAATTTATAGGGAATTTCAGGGATTGATGTGTTTCAAACATCATTTGGCTCATAGAATGTATATATATATATAAGCATATTGTACAATACTATATAATCATATAATATCATGTATACATATAATATCAATATATACATATAATATCATATACACATATGATATCATATACACATATAATATCATATATACATATAATATCAATTTTACATATAATATCATAATATATCACATATATATAATATATCACATATACATATAATATCATATATATATATACCTGTATATAATATTGAATAATCATACATGTACACATACAAAGACGTGTCTATATACGTATGTTGGTGGTTTGTTTCAATAATCATTTTGGCATGTAAATAAAACAACACGGCTCTATCACCAAGCTCATGCTGTCTTTGAGTGGTGTCAACTTCCAGGAGTTCGATCACTACTGTGTTTGGCTCAACAATACCATCGGAGCCTGGGCGAAAGTGGACAGGGAAAGGTGGGCACCCGATGACGACATGGGGCAGTTTGCTTGATTACATTCGACAGATGACTTGGAGATGATGGGAGTTATTACAACTATCCAGTTGTTGATGACTATTGTATGTAGACAATCAAATAGACCACTGTCTTTGAAATTTGATGATCGACTCGGCATGATTTAAGCGATGTCGTCTGGGATGACTGATCCCACCGATTTCTCCAGTCTGGGGACTTCTAAGCATTTTTGTGCGTTCATGTGGTAAATCCAAGAATACACCTACTATTTGGATCTATTTGGAGGAGTGAAAAACCACCCATTCATGTTCATGTTGGGGTTGAATTTTGGGCTTACCACATTAATGATGAGCACCTGGATGTGTTTGTTTTCAGATGGAGCCAACTTGCAACCGAAGTCTGACAATGCCAACACGGCATGAATAAGCCCTGGTTGATTTGGGCGGGTTCGGTGTCACCACCTGGATGCGATGCAACGGTGGTAACCTGTACTGGGCTAGTCTTGTAGTGAAATGGTTGTTAGATGTTCTTAGTAAAGAAGATTATATAAAGAAGTCAGAATACCTTTCTGCAAGTCACTACGTTCTCTTCTCCATTTTACAGCCATCTGCCTCAAGGAAAGGCCAATCATCGCCAGTTTGTGGGTTCGGAACCTCAGCAGTGTGTCAATGTTTGCCGGTTACCACAACTGGGGATATGTGAGAATGAATGATAATGGATGATAATGATATGTTTAGCATAAGACTATCTCAATCATTTGACTTAGGAACTCATATAAAGTTCATTCGGTAATTCATCAGATGGCCAGTCGTGGCCACTGACTTCCCAGCCGTCTCGTCGTTCTGCCACTTGTTCGAGGCTTGGCCATTGTGGAGTTTCTGACTCAGGTGCCAGCGAAAGTCTTTGAAGAGATGGAGTACCCTCCGGTAAATATACAAAAAGCTATTGAAAATGACCCATTTATTCATATAGGTGATTTACCCATTAAAAGTGGTGATGTTCCACAAGTATGTTCGTTTACCGGAGGGTAACCATACAGCGACCCCAAAGCAGATGAAAAAGTTCGAAACTTGGGGAAGTGTGACTGAGATGTCTCGGAAAAATGTGCTGGAACATCCTTACTATTCATTTTTCTTGGGGAGACTCCAATTGTTTGGCTGGAAAAGGGGGGCCCCCAAGGACCCAGGAGGCTCTGGCCACCTCGCCAGGTGATGCACATTCGCCTCTGTTTGTTTGGCTCCAAGAGGGGGTGTTTGGGAGGTCACGAAATCGTGGATGGTGCGGATCTGCAAATTTGGAACTACTTGAAGGATTCCAGGTTGAAGTTACAAGAGGCAAAAGGTCCAGGAAACTTGTGGGCCACAGGCCACAGCTTGGTTGCTTGAGTAGTTGGACCTGGCTAAAGACATGCATGCGTACTACATCCAAAATATTCCAAAATCATATGCTGTATGTAACTCATAGACACAGATATGTAATTATTATTTGCATACATATTGTATATCATACAGATTCATTGTGGTGCGCATGAATACCTGTGAAAGGATCAAACTTCGTCCCCAAGGACTAGTGTAACATTTTTTCTGAATCTTTTCTGAGCCCCTTCTCCACAGCCTTCTGATCGGCTGATTCCGAGGTTGATGGCAACAACCTTGGTACCATACACCTCCTTTGGACAATTCATTTGGGGTGTCCTCACCGGATATCCTTTGCTGACGCTCATTGTCCCTCAGTGGCATTTTCCGGTGGATGCTCGCGTTGGCATGGCTTGGGGTGGGATGGTTTGCTTGATCCTCCTCCACCACCACCACCAGCATCATCATCATCATCATCATCATCATCATCATCATCATCATCATCATCATCATCATCATCATCATCATCATCCTGATGATGATGATGATGATGATGATTATTATTATTATTATGATGATGATGATGCTGATGATGATGATGATGATGATGATGATGATGATGATGATGATGATGATGATGATGATGATGGGTTCATGGCAAACCAAGTTCATATCGCTGCTCATCCCATTTTATGGGGGATGCGCGCCAAGAAGCCAGCAAGCTTAGCGGTGAAAAAGATGAACACCCCTAGAAACCGTTGGATTTGAGAGACAACAATTTTATCCAATTTCTGGACAACCCCAACTAGTAATTGCGGCAATCACTAGCTACCAGGGAAGGATAAGCTTTTGGGAAATGAATGGAAATGCTATGTTTGCTCAAAGTGAAGGAGCACGAATCTCCACGCGGACCCTTTTGCCAGGAAACATCCATGGTTTTGATTAGCCAAGCTTCCTTGCTGGAAATTCCGCAAGTTAGCAATGTTTATTGTGTTGTGGTAAAGCCTCACATCATGGCAACTGAGAAGTTATAGGGCAATCAGAATCCAATGGTTTGCAGAGGGGCTCAAACTGGGGCGACCGAAGAATTTGATTGGGTTATATACACAATAATATCTATATACACCACACAATCATATCAACAATACAAAGATACACTGGTAGTGTATGTGTATGCTAATGTACTCAATTCAAAAGATGCAGAACAAGGTCAGTTAGGGCCGCCTAGAAGTCTCAACAGTGCCCTCATCAGTGGGCCGAGGTTTTAGTACATTGCATTACTGCACCGTGGGTCAGAATCTCAGAGCTTTTTTCCCAGCGAAGCATGCTGTAAGCCAAGAAATGGGGTGCGGAGAATGTGCGCTCTGTACATTGCAGGTCTTCATGCTGACACTCCATCAAGCTCGTTTGGTGGGCATCCCAGGATGTCCCAGGGGCGCGGTTGGGTACTTCCACAGAATTTGTTGGGATCATTGAATCATTCACAGAAGAAAATGGAATTTGCTTATGAACATGCCGATTTGCTGCAATATGCTTTCCTGGTAATCAAAGATGGCACTACAAATATCTACAAATCCCTCTTTTCAACTTTGTTTTCTATTCAAGGCTTATCCACAACGATGTTTGATTCGCAGAGGATGGTTGAGGCATTGCCAAAAAGCCAAGGGATGCTGGGTTTCACCAACGGTTAGAGAGATGACATGAAAACGAATTGAGAACATATATACAGTAGATGCATATATGTAGAATACTAATTTGTTTATGTATATATATATACTATACGTATGTATATATGATTGTTGTAGATATATTTATGTATGTGTATATATATATACATATACAATCATATATACATGTGCTTCATATGATCTATATGGATGTATTACACATGATGACCTGCATTGCAGGGTCCACCCTACCACCACCCGGTCCAAACGCCTAAATGGAAACCCACCCCGGAAATCTGAAGTCTGAATGCCAACATGGGCGAAGGCGCAGCTATCCAGCAATGACAAAACAAAGGATATGTGCAAGTGCCAGGAACCAATACATTTCCAGCCTTGGAAAGAATTGTTAAGATGGATGGCAGATTCCAAAAATGAAGAAGTAAAGATCTAGATCCTCTATGTATAGCTGTGAAAAGCGTTTCAGACTTTTTGACCCATCCCCATCCCCAGAAGATCAAACAACAGTTACCCCTCCATGGCCCTGGCCAACCGCGAACTGGTTTTCCCTCATCAGGTCATGATGAACTTGACGACCAACGAGATGATGAACATGCACAGGCGTTCTGATTTTCCAAGGGGTCCTGTGAAAGTAACCAGACTTGGATATACGATGAACATCGATTCACCAAGAGCACGATGTCTGGAAATGAGGGGGGGTTGACCCTCAATTCGTCGAATCGAATGGGCAAAATATATAGAAATATGGGAAAATGACTAACAAGTGGACGGAATGGCAAACATGATTATACCTCTCACAGATGAATGATTCCCAGATTTGGTCTATTTAAGATGTGTGTTCTATGGGGAAATCTACCGAACCCCCCAGGGAATTAGCTTCGAAGTTGCTTGCCCAGATCAGATGTTGCTCATAGAATCATATTGGCGATGCACGTAGCTTAAATACCTTAATTTGTCCCCATCAACATGTTGTGCCATGGTAAAGACATGTAAAGACATGTAAAGACATGTAAAGATAGCATTCCTATGCATTCCTCTCTTCTTGAGTTTACGCGCTCCTGGTTTTGCTCCACATCATCCGGTTGCAATCATCAGCATTCCATGGCGACAGGGTTATTCAGCAAATGACAAGATCCAACCACTGTGAATAAATGCGTCATCAAAAACCAGCCTTCAAAATGACACATCAGCGTATGGATAGATCCAACCAGTGAACATTTAAAGATACCCAGTAGGTCATCCACAGATAGCTCCAACAATTGACAAATCACAAAAACACAACAGACGACGCAGTGGAGGTATGAGCACTTCTGGGTGGTCCGGCAGATGGCAACAGGTGCGAGAAACGGACAAGTATGACCTGATATGACCTGTCAGAAACATAGTTTTGAATATTGGTTGATGCTAATTGATATTATCAATACTCGTTTATATTGGTTGATATTGTGCTTGAATTCCGAACTGTTGGTTGATGCTGGTTTAATTTTTGTAAATTTAAGGGGAATTCAACCAACATCAACCAACAGTTACTGTTCGGAATAGAAAATTTGAATATTGGTTCAACGGTTGATCATGTTGGTTGAATTCCCATATTTCCTGTTTTTCGCGGTTCGGAACTACAGCGAATTGTGCTCAGAGAAGGCCGCAACTTAACTGTGGCACCCTCCTGGATCTGAGTCTAAGTGGCTCCTCCAGCTGGCTCCTGGTGTAGTTTGAGAGACGGTTCAGGTGTGAACTTTTGATGATATGCACTGTTATTTTGTCCCACTAAAACGACAGAAAGACCAGATCAAGCACCAGCTGTAGGTCCAGGATTTCAGTTGATACTGGTTGGTCCTATTCATGTCATGATGATTTGAATTTGCTCACCTACTTTGGGGCGTGTATCCGTTCCCACCAGACAGTATGGGTGCTGCTATGTAGTCCTCCTTGATGAGAATTCCAACATTGGCGCAACCAAAATCTTGAAACCATGTCCGTTAGCAAATGATCTGGATGTATATAATCTGAAGATGGTTGTTCATTTTCCATTTGGTCAATCCAAAAATTGGAGAATCTCCTGGATTTGTTTCTCCTATTTTTTTTAATTAGCTTGGAGATGACCATGGTAATGCAACAAACACGAGCGCCCAAGCTGCGGCAGGCCATGCGCACAAATCCTTTCGCAACCCCTTTAACAAGGCACTCGCCGAAGAAGCGTGGGTCGGGTTGCGGTGCCGACACGCAAATGGTTGATGATGTTTGGCATCAAACCATGAGGGGGTTATCAATCACAGTGAGTTCCCGAATTATGAGCTGACATATACTGGCCTAATCTCTTTCCCTATTAAATTCCCCCCTATAAACCCTGGCCTTGTATTGGATATATTCAATCTGAGCCCCTTCTGGGAGGTATTTCATGTCAATATTGGTACTCAACAAAATATCAGTGGATACATCTAAATATATCTATAGAAATATCTACCAACCATTCATTAGTCCACTAATATCTACTCATCCAGAAGGGACAAGGTGACACCATCCAGCGTCAGATCGTCCACGGCCGAGGGCAGTGCCTGGAAGAACTGCTTGGACTTCTGGTGGTACCGAAGACGCGGAGAAGTCTCCTGGCAGCGGTTGATCTTGCGCCGGAGTTTGGGCCGGGAGTTCATGTGAAATATATGGTGGGTATATAATGATTATAATGGGATGTACATATATATATATATATGTATGTACAATCATCTACATAAGCCAGCGCAAACGTTTAACTGTTTGGAAATGAGATTTACCTCCAACTTATGGCAATCTTAGCAAGGAAAATGGTGATAAACCAGTGTGTTGTACTGACAACAAATTAGGGAATTTTTATAACTGCCATGACATGGGAATGTGACCTGTACAATTTTGAACTCCTTAGGGTCTGTTTGGTCCTTGCTGGTTTCAGCCGGTTTCAACCGTTTTGTGTTGTTTTACTCCCAGCCCTACCTGTCGATCCTGGGACAGGTCGTTGAACAGCGTATGGAGTGCTGCTCGCATGGGTCTTGCCACAGCTGGGGGGCCCGGGACGAGGCAATGGTGGCGACGGTGGCGACCCCTAAGTTGCTGGTACTTTGATGGACAGCCAAAGATACACCATGTTCATGGCAAGTTCATGGGTCCTGTCCTAAACCAGCTCACTATGAAGACAGTGTCTTGGCATGCTTCTGACACCAAGGTCATTGAGGTCGAAAGATGACCCATATACGCGGGCTCGCATGATGGGGAGTGGTGTTTCACCACGAGTCAAGCACTTCGTGGTCGCCTCGAAATAACCTTTCTGTAGGTCTTCCAAATTCCAAACATAAGTGGAGTACAACACGAACTTGATCGACTTGATCGCCTCAAGGGTAATTAGTACTTATATGCACAACATGGTGATGGACATGAAGGGGATGGTGATGGACATCAGACTATCCGAGGATGGAAAGTAGTTATACATGCCGATAGATCGTTTCAACATGTTTCAACCCACCTCACAACAACACTAGCTTTGGACTTTCAGCATACATAGCGCAGATTTACAGTTCGTTGCATCAATCAACAAAGTCCTGTGAAGCGCAGTCAAGTTTGTTCTAATGTCCGAACAGTAAATGGACAAACCTGCGGACAGCAAATGCTTGAAACATTGTGTTTCAATGTGTTCAATGTTTGTAGGGTGTAGTCATGTAGCCAATGTATCTACATTATTCATGCAAAAGAAATGCACGCATATTCAATACATTTCAATACCCAGCGAAGTATGCACTCCTCTGCCGAATTGACTGTTTCACCCATGGTTCAGAAGGAGCCATAGTAATGCACAAACTGTAAACGAAGGACATGATGCGAAAAAAGTTGGTCCCACCAGGTGAGTTTGTCTGAAGATTTAATCCCAAATCCACTGGTACATCATCAGATTCTCAATTGAAATGATTGAAATAGCATCATGATAGAACAATTCTAGTCTATATATATATATACAACTATGCAATATATATATATATATACACATTTATACTTGGGTCTTGAGTTATGTCGCATCTTCATGTTGAAGTCGCATCGTCACTGGCGCCCACCGTACGAAATAGCTTTTTCTCAATCTTAGCAATAGT
>BGPT01001404.1:3500-22206 GCA_003297045.1 Symbiodinium sp. clade C Y103 | reverse complement strand
CTCACCCCCCCCCCCTATCCGGGCGTTTTCCAACGTCGTCGGAACACTTCTGCACCTCAGACAAGGCAGTGCTGGTTCGGAGAACCCTAGGGCTGGCGGGAAAATTGATAATAACAGGTATTGACCCATCCCCATTTCACGCTGACCCTCTGGTCTTGAGACTCCAATGCAACATCCTACCAAAATAGATTCACCAAGCCGCAAGGTTTGCGCCGCGCAGTCCATCGGTTTGGATGGATTTCGCGGGATCCAAAAGCACTGGCCCGGCAAGTTGTGTGACTTTCTATGGGCAGGACTCCAAAATTCCGCAGGCACCCATGGAATCCCTTGGATGTAACCATAATCAACCATCAAAAAAATGTATGAGACAAGTTCAGTTCCCCAGTATAGTTTGGAATCCCTGGAAAAAATGAGATCCTAAACTGCAGTAGCAGTTTGATATAGCAATTTCCCTGTCATTTTGGTGGGACCACTCCGCACAGGCGAAGGCCATGTTCCGGCAGTTCTTTGGACGAGAGCCTGATGGCAATGTCGGATCCTGAAGGTTTTTTGAGTGTTGTGGGTCAGTTGTGGGTCAGTTGGTACCCCATTTTGGAGGTATTCCCAAATTGAGATTGAGGTGAGGATGAGGATGAGGATGAGGATGAGGATGATGATGAGGATGATGATGAGGATGATGATGAGGATGATGATGAGGATGAGGATGATGATGATGATGATGATGATGATGATGATGATGATGGTGGTGGTGGTGGTGGTGGTGGTGGTCATGGTCATGGTCATGGTCATGGTCATGGTGATGATTGTTGAAGTTTTGCATGTGATTGATGTCTTTCAATGCAGGCATTTCATTGTACGTATATTTATATTTACATTTATGTTATTTGTTTGATCACACATAAGAATCAGACAGGCATACATTCTGATATATTCTGATATATCGGACATAGGCGGATGCCGTATGACGGATTGGTCTGGTTCATCCTTCATGATGGATATTTTGCAAAAGCACTGATGTTGTTTTTTCTTGCTTTTTCACATAGCCTGTGTACCTGTAGCATAGTTTGTTTCTTTCTTGCCTTTGCATTGCATGGGTTCGATTTCCTGAGCTATTCCAAGGCAGATTTGCCGATGCCTTTATCGGTCAAACTGAACAGTTGGTAGCAACCCCCGTTCTACAACAGTGATAGAATTGTATAAAATTATATAAAATTGCTTTATGTTTGCCTCTTCCAGGCACCCATTGGAAATCAATGAAATAATAAAATTAGGAAAAAATAGGAAAAAAATAGGATTGACCACCAAAAAAAAATAGGAAAAAAATTGGTCCACAAAAACACGTGATTTTGACATCCCATTGTTTTCCTATTTTTCCTTTTTTTTTCCTATTAGTTTTCCTATTTTTTTCCTAATTTTTTCCTATTTTTTTCCTATGTTTTTCCTATTTTTTTCCTATTTTTTCCCTATTTTTTTCCTAATTTTCCCTAGGTTTTTGCACATTTTGACTTTTCCAGAAACTTGAGCCAAATTTCGGACTTCATTTTTGGCAACTCAATTTTTTTCCTATTTTTTTCCTATTTTTTTCCTATTTTTCCGGAAACCTGAAAAATTGCAAAAACCTCGGGAAAATTAGGAAAAAAATAGGAAAATAATAGGAAACGCACGTTTCCAGCTACAAAATGCTATCAAATCCTATTATTTTCCTATTTTTTTCCTAATTTTCCCGAGGTTTTTGCAATTTTTCAGGTTTCCGGAAAAATAGGAAAAAAATAGNTTCCTAATTTTCCCGAGGTTTTTGCAATTTTTCAGGTTTCCGGAAAAATAGGAAAAAAATAGGAAAAAAATAGGAAAAACATGGGGTTGCCAAAAATGATTTCCGAAATTTGGCTCAATTTTCTGGAAAAGTCAAAATTTGCAAAAACCTAGGGAAAATTAGGAAAAAAATAGGGGAAAAATAGGAAAAAAATAGGAAAAAAATAGGAAAAAATTAGGAAAAAAATAGGAAAAATTAGGAAAAAAAATAGGAAACAAATAGGAAAACTAATAGGGAAAAAAATAGGAAAAAATAGGAAAACTAATAGGAAAAAAAATAGGAAAAGGACCCATTTTTTTCCTATTTTTTTTTGGTGGTCAATCCTATTTTTTTCCTATTTTTTATTATTTTGGAAACGCCCAGGATGTGCCTGTAATGCAGACAGAACTCTAGCTCTGCCTCTTCCCACGACTGTAAATCCGTCGGAGTCTCCGGCACTTGGATTGGGCTCATGGGTGGAGGTCCACTGGCTTGAGACTGACTCTGCAGGAATCTGGTCGAGATGATTTCCCCCAACTCTACGATCTTGGCTTTCTGACTGCGGATCTCGGCAACCAACTGATTCAGTGGCGACATCTCGTTCTCGGCCACAAGCTCGGTGGGCTGCACTGCTTTCGTCATGGAAAACAGCATGAACAGCAGAATGCGCAGGCTCTCGAGAATCTCCTCTGAGAGCACTCGCATCGCTTCCAGCACTTCCTGACGTGTCGGCATGATTTACCTGGGCTATTGGCTCAAGACCTGGCGGGGCTGACAATTGGGCACTTGACACGGAAAAAGCTGCTTCATTCGAAATGGGCTCATGACGACATAAATCGGAAATATCAATGACAAACAGTCCATTTGAGTTTTCTTGCAGTGGGAGTGAACGGTGCAAATGCTTGAGGAAACATGTGTTGTTGGACAGGTCAATGGTGGCTCCAAGGCTTTTCATGGCTCTGATTGATAAAAGGAATGGTGTTGCTTTTGGGACTACTTCAACTAGTAACCATATTCGTTGTTTTCCATGAACAAGAGGAATCTGCAATTGTTTGAAACTGTACAGGACTTGATTGTTTCCAAATCGGAATCCCACATGACTTGGTTGCTCCCGCACCATCTGACGGATGTTCACAGGCAGTTTTCGCAGGACTGCGGCCACGTGATCACTGCCTATGACACTTCTACTGGCTCCCGTATCTATGATCGCCAGACCGGCATTTGCTCCAGCTTTGCTGGATGACACTTGGCTGGCAAGACACTCGGCCACATCAGGGGTGGATGACATTGAAGGCATCATGTTCTGGCTCGTCTTCCTGACCGGTTCATCAGACTTGGGACCAGACTGGGACAATGACAGGCAGGCTGCATGGGACTTCATCTTATTTCTTAAGATCCTATCCCCACTAAACCTATTCCTATCCCCCTTCTTATACTTATGGACACGGTCGGACCAGAACTGGGATGCACTTCGACTGGCTTCGGCACGGATGCCTGGGGATGCAAACCAGGAGGGAATGTTATGCACATGGAAACAAACCTCATTCTTTGGAAACCCGGCCTCAAAGTGCTCCTCGATGATCACATGTGGTCGATCATGTGGCGAAATTTCCTCCACGTGGACGACATTCGCTTGCTCACGGGCTGAATCAGGTCTCCGGGGGCACTCTGCTTTCCAGTGCCCTTTGGCACCGCATATCTTGCAATGCGTACGGCTGATTCCAGCAAGGAGTTCTTCTCGATTGCTTTTGGATCCACCTTTGCGTCCACCACGGAAATTGCTCTTCCCCCGGCCTTTGGCCGGCGGCCAAAAGCCTCGGGACCGACGTCGGTCATTGATCCTTTGGCGAGCTTCATGATATGTGACCATCGCAGATTGAAGGTCTGGGATACTTTGTAACATCTCCTCAAACTCGGATTCGAATTGTTGCACAACCATCGCATCTTCATCTCCGGCCTGTACCAGAGAATCTAATGCCTCCGCAGACAAGGCATCATCTTCCTCTACTGCAGCATGGTATGTACTGAATGGAACATTCTCATCATCATGAGAGCTTGCGGTCTCACTGGTTTCGACATGATTGACTGGATAGATCTTTTTGCGAACCTCACCAGCTCCAAAAAGCACCTTGGTGGACAGGGTCCTCATGGCGGACTCGATCTTTTTCAGCGAAAGTTCACCTCCGGTCATTGACAGAATCTTCTTCTTGTCGTCGTTGGACAAACAAGATTGTCGGAGAAGTATGAATGCTTGCATTTCCTGAATCGTCACCTTGGTTCCGAGGTCGTGGAACGCTGCTTGCAACCTCAAGGTGTAACTATGCGTCGCCTCATCAGGCTTCTGCACCACCTTATACATGGCTTTCTCAAACAGTTCAAACGTTTTCAACTCGGATGTCTCTTCCCAAGTAGACAAGGCTTGCAGCAAGTAATCTACTCCATTGGTGGGATCTGTCAATTTCTTTGGCTCCAGGTGGCGCACTTGACTCCATGCAGTTCCCTTACAGAGCATAGCAAGTCTAGGGGCTAGACTTGACTTATCTTTCTCTGGAAACACACCATGCAGAAATTTGGCCTTCTGGGTGAACTCGCGAACATCGTCGGTGCTTGGATCGAAGCTAGGCAACTGGCTCCACAAGCTGTTACTCTTCTCATCGGTGGCACCTGCTGAACTGGACATCTCTAAGCCTTCCTGCAGCTTCAGTCAGTCAGTCAACTACCGGCTTTGCGCGCACAAAGTAGCGCGAGCCCTCGGGCTCCGCTACCAGTGTAACTGGTCTGGGACCAGTACACTGGCAGCAACCTATCCCAAAGATGGAAAGTCCTCTTTCCTCCAACCAACTGATCCACCAAGCGCACGCCACCCCTATGGCTCAGCACTTTTCTCCTCACGGTTCCTGCGGCGGGTTGGCCCTTGAGCCATCGCAGTCCACGGAAATCGGCAGCAGTGCACGACTGCAGGAAACCCCAGCATGGAAACATGTTACAATCGAATGGTCTATCCAGTGATTTCACACATATATATATATAGATAGATAGATCTTCTGGCTTCTATAGTCAATTTTCATAATCAGCTTTGGGCATGCTTCATCTATCATCAACTCACATTCAGGTATTCTATGGATTTATATATGGTATGTTGTAAGCGTTTTAACCCCGGATTGCACCTTATATCATGATATTCTATGGTATATTCTACGGTTCACAACCCCTTCACACACCTTATTCACTGGATTGGTTTATGGGAAAATTGAAACCGGAAACCTCTATATTTGATGGGAAAATCCCATGGGTTTCCGGTTAAATTTTTCCCATTAACCAATCCAATGACTTATATCAGCTATGTACCGGGTCCCCCATCAACCCATCGGCACCCCAAGGCCATCCCAGCGGTGAACTGCGTCTCCTCCTCGTCCATCAACGCCTGCATCGAGGCAGCCCGGAAGATGGATGCGCCGGTGATGATCCAGCGACTTGGGCCAGGTGAGGATGGAGGGATGGGTGGTTGGGGGGTTGGGGGGATGGAGGGGGTGGGGGGGTTGGGGGGTTGGGGGGGAAAATGATGGTAGATTTTTCATCTAGATGATTCGACATTGTTTGGTGAAAATATGTGTTTCTTTGGAATCAAGGGGGAAGCTTTCGTGCAGATGTAGAGTCATGATATGTTGATGGAGATGATCGATATGGATATACAGATGGATGCCCAGTTTCGTTTGCATAGTACCTATAAATATATGTAAGCCCTCCAAGTCCACTTCCGCGTCATACTTCTGATGTTGAAAAGGCTTTGCACCATGAATGATTCCGAGACATGTTCCTGGAGCCTTGATCATGATTGCCACAGTCCCATTCTGAGAACCCTCACCCCATGCTGTCGCACATCTGCCTCTTTGGGGACCGCAGCCTCCTGTTTCTATTCCCATGAGCTGCACCTGAGGTTCTCTTCTGGTGGATCACAATTCTATGCAGGGACCCTTGGACCGCAGGGAAAATGCGTTCACATGCATTCACATTGTCATCCAAAAAACTTCGAGTCTTGTGGTATTTTGTGAGGAGTGTTTCACCAGGTTCTGTCACCGGGTCTGATGAATGTTTCACCCGGCCCAAAAAGTATTCCTTGATATTCCTTGTCACTACCGGCCCGCCAGCCCACCGGATTTTCTGCCAAATTCCATGCACTGGCATTTCAACTGTGATGGTTTTTGCATCTCTGAGATGATGCGATGATGGAGGATTCAACAATTTGACCCAAACAAAACATGGAAATTCAATGCAATTCATGCAAAATCAGCTCCAATTCTTGGCATATCACAAACCCAGCATAAGGACACAGATTTTTCCACCTTCCAGTTTCATGCTGTTTGTCATCGAGCCATTGGCACTGCTTATTTTTTTTCACAGCGATGATCCATTCCTGGGCGGCGGCCCGGCATTCCTGCTTGGACAGCCACATTTCTGAATGATATAGATGGACGATAGCGTAGCGATATAGCGGTTAAACCCGCTTACAAACCATTGATGGTGGAAAATTGACCACTTGACAACATATGTTGCTGGTTAAATCCAGGTTGAATCTTAATGTTTGCTGTAAGACTCTAACTACTGGTTTTCTCTCGAGATCAACATTTTTGCAGCTTCACTCCCAATGTTCTAATTTAAACAATCCACAAGTTTTTTCTCTTTTGGTCCACATGTTCGCTAGTTGTAGAAATATCGTTTCGAAAGAAATCCACACGTTTGTTGGTCAACAAAAATCACCATGTTGTTGGTTTAACTTGCACCAATCCACGTTTTTGCCACGTCTTTTGCTCATAAAACTCATGAAATCCCCATTTTTCCCCGGCACATCTCGCCATTTTCGCGGAGGAAGGGCTTGGACAACACCGAGTTCCACGCCGCCATCGCTGGTGCCGTGAGCGGCGCCTACCACGTCCGCGCGGTGGCGGAGCAGTATGGTGTGCCGGTGATTCTGCACACGGATCACTGCGTGGCTGGGATTTCATAGGGATTTCAGTATAGTAATCCCTGAAAAGATGGTGATTTTAGTGTGAGTTTCCGGGAGGTTCGATGATATTTACCTCATTTTTCCAGGGTTCCAAGGTATTTCCTATCTTTTTCGTTTCTGTATATTGGCTTATATCTATATACAAGGATCAATCTTTGGGAACAGATTATATCTTTGGGGAATGCTTGAAATGTATAGAAACTTGAGATTTCTATCCCAGATCGCTATAGATCGTTTAAGCAACAAATCTGGGATTTTTTGATGGAAATTCAATGTGGACGAAATGTTTTTTTACCCAGGAAGAAGTGCTATTGCACCAGCATTTAATGGTATTTATATGTATATATATATATGTACTGGGAATAACACACAATAATGATAGCCCGGATGGTTGCGAAAGCCTGCACCAGTTGGTAGATGCTAAACGTCCTAAATCATAATCCCATTATTTACCGTGTTTCATAGGAATCCCAATGGTTAGTAGTGCAGGATTTCGCAACCATCCACAGCATCGGGACCCATCCCCCGAAGAAAAAGCCATTAAAAAAGGGTGGTTTTACGAAGACATGACGATATAGCAATGGGGATATACTGGGGGGATGCAGAATATCGTGTATATATTATATATAATATAGACATCAATATATACTACACATGTTACATTTTGTATGTGGTTATATAAGTTATATAGAGCCAACTTAGCCAACTGAATCCTGTTGGTGGTTGATGTTGTTCCATCAAATAAATGGGACTATGATGGATGACGATCCCATTTGACGAGGGGAGGCGAACCCACCAACCTTCGTGGTAGGATGAGGGATGTGATTAAAACATCAATTGGTATCTACCACAAAGTCATATACAAAATCATAGTTGAATGATATAGTCAAGTAGAGATATCATGAGATATCCGATATAGATTTAAACTATAAATGATTATAAATGTGAATTTATATACTATTATATATATATACTTTCTATCATTCACTGCTGCGGCCATCCAGTGGCGAGCCAGCCTTAGATTTTTAATCCGTCCAATTTTGCCCCAGTTTCTGCATTTTCTGACCAGAAATCTTCTCACCAGGAGTCAAATCCCATTATCCCATTATCCATTTTGATAGTAGGTTTCACATTCTAACCCCAGTACTGTCTTCGTTTTGTTCAATGCTATTGTTGCTTTCGATTCTCATCATTAAATTTCAGAAATCCCCAGCTCAATCCTCAGTTATTTATAAAATCCCATCGCTGTAGTGATTTCCACAAAATACTCATCTATCTAGAGTTCGTTGGACACCACTAGTGAGCAGTGTTCAAAACCTCTGGTTGAGGACTAGTTCTGGGATTATTTGTATTTTACTGTGGACTTATACTCCACTGTGGACTTATTTGTACTTTTAGGTATCATAATTCCTCATTTTATTCTAATCTAATAAGTTCTTAAATGGGTTTGTCTGAACATAGGATATCCCCAATTCCAATGGATTAAAAGCTCATTTCTCTATGTAAATGGCCATTTAGGGGTATACTCCCTTTTTCAGACATACTCAAATATCCTTTATATCTTGGAGATCATCATCATCATCCATTGTCACGAAAAAAACCAGTCTCAACAAACGCCTCCCCAGGCCAAGAACTTGTTGCCGTGGTCACTTGTCTAGAATGATCCGTGCCACGTATCTCAAAAAATGGACCCTTTCAAAATGCTTGGTGAATGGGATTGATACATAATATATATATATATATATCATATCAATACTATTCCGGAATGGGCCTATATTGGAATCCACAAGCACATTGTATTGTGAATGAACTATATTGCTATCCAGTGGTGCCGGTGATACGGTCTCAGATCACCCGCATCCCCAAAACATTTGGGACGAAACGCAAAAGACGCAAAATCCAGTGGTTAGGAGGGAGCGATTTGGAGCTAGGGGTATCCATATTCCCGATTGAATAGGGAGCTAACGAGCTACGGATCGGGTCTCCCAACTACCCTCTGGTAATTTAACGTAGCTATTGAAAAAGGCCATTGAAATAGTTGATTTTCCCATTAAAAATGGTGATTTTCCATAGTTATGTGGCTGTTTACCAGAGGGTATATGATTGTCAATCAAGACCAATCAACATATTATTGTGATGAAGAGCTGAAATATACGATATTGGAATACAGCATATTGGAATAAGTATACAATCTGGAAATAGGGACTTAGCAAAGAATCCTTGGAATACAATATTGGAATATACCACATCTGAAAATAGGGATTTAGCCAAAAATTGTGGGAATACAATGGGAAATCATCATAGGGAATCATTCAGGGGATCTATAGACAACTGAGTATGATATTTGGTTGTGTCTGAACGTGGGCTAAAATTGGAGCCCCCAAGTTACAGTATCCTAATTTTAATGGGGAATATATGAGTTTCTCAACTTGCTCCACACCATTGTAGGTGAACCACAGCCACTTTTTGGGGGGAAACTAGTCACTATAGTCATTATCCATCAGACAGGGTTGCTCCAATCCACTGATAAATGACAGCCACTTTGGGGGGTTTTTGTGGCCATTTGACCCTAGAAATTTGCATATATTTACCCTAAAATTGACCCCTCAAACGTAGCTGGGCCGTTGGGAGCAACCCTGATTCTTTACATGGTTATATCTCGTTATATGTAAGTCCCTATGGTTTCTAATCCCATGAATCCCCATGAATCACCATTAATAATCACCATTAATAACAACCATTAATGATCACCATTAATAGTCACCATTAATAGTCACGATTGATAATCACCATTAATAGTCACCATTAATAACAGCCATTAATATAACATTTAATAACCATGATCAACCCCTGTCAAGCATCAGATTTCAGGTTCGATGGCCTCTTGGAGGCAGATGAACGCTACTTCGAGCTGCATGGAGCCTGGGCGCTGGGGGCTTCCGGGCGTGGGATGTAACGATGGGGACGTGAGACGCGCAAGAAATGCTACAGAACTCTGAGAAATTGGAGTTTATTCCGCAGAAATGGAAGATTCAACAGCACAAAAGGAGGACTGACCAGAGAAAACTGGAGGATTAACCAGGAAAAAATGGGTAATTGATCAGCAAAAACAGGGAATTAGCCATGTGTAATGTGAATCTGCACCTAAACAACTGGGATTTGGACGCAAGAATTGTAATTGGTATATTGTAATTCAATGGCATATAAACAACAAATAGCGATTGTCCCAAAAAGTTGTATTTTACCAGCCAACCGATGGCGATTTGACCATGAATAAATCAGGAAAACAACCAACGCATAGAAGAATTTGGATGGATTTGGCTGTCAGAAAATGCCGCAGTTAATGTCCAGTTCAATGGAGAGAATAACGTTCCAACCCATCAAATTTGGGTGTTTTCCCCTAAATTTTCAGACAAACCCATTTGCGCTATGTCAGAAATTACAGTGGATCTATATATATTGGACTTCTCACTATGCATGATGAACAAATCCACTATAACTATCCAGCAATCCAGTATTGTGGTGATTGAATCACAGGTGCTTGCAACCGTGCACATTTCAATTCAGCAGATCTTGTGACGTACGCGTGGCCAGGAGAACCACTGTTCTCCTCCCATATGCTGGACCTTTCTGAGGAGAGGTTTTGCGGCTTCCCACCGGGTTCTAGCCCTGTTGCTAGCGTAGCTATTGAAAATGGCCATTTATAGTGGATTTTCCCATCAAAAATTGTGATTTTCCATAGTTATGTTCAGTTTACCAGAGGGTATACTATCCAATAGATTGGGGATTATCAAATATTGAAGAATTACAATAAGCAACACATGGGGATTAGACTATCCAGTTCATTATAGATTATCCATACTCATAATACTATCACTATACCACTTATCAACCATGATAAACATAAACATAATATAATTTACTCAGACACAATGACACACACACACACATCACACATCACAATATGTTTCATAAACACCACTATAATGAATGGATTATTCATGGATGTTATTATCGATACATATATGGATATATATATATATATAATTATATACATATAATTATATATATATATAATTATATATATATATATAATTATATATATATATATTATATTTCACCATAGATTATGCATCCATAGATTGTCCATACATTATCCATTTGTTTACGTTCCTGTTTGTTTCATTAGATTGGCCACCATTGAATTTTCTTCCCGCGGTATCGGAATCGAAACACCTGCTGGAATTCATGTCCCCGGTGATTTGTTGTAAGATTCTGCTCCCAAAAAATGCTTTTTGATTGGCATTCACAGAAAGAAAGCTTGACATCTTCATCAAGGAAAAACAGAATATCTTGCCCGAATTGAGAGGGGAACCAAGAAATCAAAGTCGGGAACCATAGGAACTCATACTCAGAGATTTTGGAAACAGCTCATGGACATAGCAGGCAAAGGTCAGTTCACAACTAGTATGATGGGTTTGTCTGAAAATAGGGTAACCCGAAATCCCATAGTTGATCATCATGTTCCCTATTTAAAACGGCCACTTGGGAAGCATATCCCATTGATGCATCCATGTTCCTATACGGTTTTGAAACCCAGAGACCTGAGTTATGAAAGCATTACTACTTTTACACTGGAGCCTTGCCCATAGCATCAGCCAAGACCACCAATGCATTCAGTGAATTCAATTTTCTGGCTTTAATCACTAATTACTTCTGAATGACCATTCTAATGAACAGTGCTCACCACCAATTTTCATGGTTTGAATCTCCAATTCGCGTGAAGCCCAGTGTTGCCGCCTCCAGCACCTCCCAAACATAGGAGCCATTGGAAGAGAACATCGCAACTTGGCGCAGCCGGGCGGCTTCGTCCAAAGAATTCCCAACAATTCAAAGGGAATGCCATGGCCCCAAAAATGGAGGTACTGCAGTGCTGCACCATATAAAGCCATATTTTGAGGGCATACTTACATAGGGGATCATAGGGGCATTTTATATGGTAGGTACCACCAATTTAGGTTCCTGGAATGGCCATTGAACAAATGGGGAAATTTTCTCAAAAACCGAGAATGGACATTCTGTATAGGAATATCATGGGACAACACCAAATGATATTTGGGTGTGTCCAAAGAAGCGGTATACCATGGTATATATATATACCCCAAACATGGCTATTTACGGCTACTTAGTGGGTACATGATGATAAACCTGATTTTGAGGTACGACAAACCCAAATGATGGATACCCCAAACTTGCGATTTGAATAAGGAACATGATGAGGCATTGTCAGCGCTGGATGGCTGATTGTGGACGCCAAGTTGGTGATGAATAAGTCTTTCAACATCTTTCAACATGATATTGTAGATGGAAGACATCCTATACCACCCTGGATGGTTGAAACATGTTGAAACATGTTGAAACCGTATAAATAAATAGTAGGATAACCACCTATCCGATACTATCCACTGTAGCTTGCATATTTCTCAGCCAAAGGGTCTTCAATGCTGGGTTTAGTATGTATCCTTTGTATGTATATATATATATAGATGGGCTAGCAAGTTGGTAATATCCATGTTACAACCCAGATCGAATATCCCCAATTCATCCCAGTGACAGTTCCATATGGGTTATAAACCACCTACTTCCTATCTGGAATTCTCATCTCAGTAGAAGCCTTTGTTTTTATGGAACCCAGTGGCAATCCGTGGGATGAGTTTCCCCTCATTTCCCGCAGTGGTTAGTAGCCAGTTGATTGTACTAGCAGATATCCCATGAACCTAACTGGGCGGAATGCCACAAATCTTGGCGGTATATCAATTTCCCCTATGTTCACACCCAAAAATCACATAGCTGGGTTGAGCTGCTAATATGCATAGTAGTTCACCCAGTTAGATTCATTCCCCATTTTCCCAGCATTTTCCCAGCTGTTTTGGATCTTCGGAGTCAGAGATTCGACGCCAAATCCCAGGAGATTTGCGTGAAATACCTGGAGCGAATGGCGAAGATCAACTGCGGCCTGGAGATGGAACTGGGAATCACAGGTGCCACCGTTGAACGCTTTCGTCATGAGAAAAAACGGGTGATTTTCTTGTTGGTGATTCACCGGTATATTGGTTTCACAGCTTGCTATGGTATGGATGGATGAACGTGGGCCCATTTAGTGAGAGATGATTTACCGAACTAAAAGATGCCCATAGCAAGCTGTTAGTTGAGCAAAGGACGCATCGCATTAGACAAATAGATGAAATAACTATGGCTTTCTTAAATACATACCAGCTGGTAGCCAATTCCAATCACATGCTTTCAGGATCATTCAAGTATGGATTAGGCTAAGTGCTTAGATTGTAGACTTAGTAATTTGCCTAGAAACCCTGGTTTTGTATTGGATTTCTTCATCAACTCTTAGGATATCTCAGGGGACCTCAGGTGGTGAAGAGGACGGTGTCAACAACGAAGATGCGAATCCGGAAGACTTGTACTCCAAACCCGAGGAGTGGACCCAGCCACCGTGAGTTGCCGTTACCGCTTCTTGCGTCGACGTCGCAAGTTGCGGTGACGTGTTTTTTTGTTTTTTTCGGTACAAGATGGGAATTGTTGATGTTGCCAATTTCATGAATTTATTGTATGTTGGTTTAATACCTCTAATAAAATACCAATAAATAATATTGATGTTTTGTTTTAAAGCCATAAGCATTGGGAATTGATTAACAGCAGTGTTTCAGCGTTCCAGGGTTCCATTCTGTTTTAGGGCTTCTGTTTCAGCAAACGACGCACCACTGCCAGACCCAAAAGGTTGAAAGGCAGTCTTGTTGGGAACAGGTTTGGATTTGCGGAAGATGATTTGATCCACCCTCTGTCAATCAACATAGCTACGGACAATCTCTTTTTTCCAGGTAAAACCATCCATGAATGAACAATTTGCCATATGTATAAAACTATATATATAATATATTGTGTATATATACATATGTATATATATATATATATAAATAGGGATTTTAATTACCGGAGGGTGGGGAATCATGCCATTTCCAGCAAAGCCACGTGTGAATCCCAATTTGTAAGTTGTTTACAACTCATTTATTGTAAGTGGGGGATATTCCATTCATATATATTTATATCATTGCCACTTCAGATGTGTGGGATGCACCCCCAATGTTGTCCATGTTGGTCCATTTTGAGGGATGATTTTCCCATGTGCAACTCCCAATGATGCATCAGGTAAAATGTATCCCCTACAAGTATTCATCAACCATCATTTTTCTCTGCAGTTGATGTGCAAAAAATGTGTTGAAACCGCTGTCAAATAATGATTACCTTACAGTAAACCAGCATAGCTATATGGAAAATGGCCATTTGTAGTTGAATTACCTGTTAAACATTTGTAGTTGAATTACCTGTTAAACATGGTGATTGTCCATAGCTATGTTAGTTTACCAGAGAATAAGTCCAATTTAAACACCGGGCCCTTTTCGAGGTGCCCCCCTTCTAACTATGGTTGTTTCATCACCATCGACCCACAGGTGCTATTCTAGTTACAAACCAATTTAGCCAACTAAGCATCCGAGCAATAAATCATCTACTCATTCGAGTTCTCCTAGTTATAAACCTATAGTTAGTCTAGCTATTTCAACCAACCTGTTGCGATCACTGCGTGGAAGGAGATCTTCCAGGTCTACGATGCGTTGAGCAAAATCCCCAACGGCTTCTTCACCGTGGCCGCTGCCTTCGGCAACGTGCATGGCGTGTACCAACCGGGCAACGTGAAGTTGGAGCCCACCATCTTGGATAAGGCCCGTGTCAGTGGTTGTCACCGGTTGATGTTGGTTAGTTTACTAATTTACCGGGTATGTGTTTTCCAATTGTTCCATTTCGATGAAGCCATCATGGCTTAGTGGTTTCCACTATTTGTTTCTGATGTTCCTCATGTCTTATCCTTGCTTGCGATGATGATCCTTGCGATGGCCGGTAGATGATGACTGGATGTAGATTTTTCACGATGGGCAGCGCGAAAAGTTGGGATGACGGAGGGTATGAGATGATGATGGGTCGGTTTGGATTTGGTTTGGATGATGGGGAACAAGACCACATCGTTTTGTTTACCCTCTGGTAAACTAACATAACTATGGAAAATCACCATTTTTAATGGGAAAATCCACTTTAAATGGCCATTTTCAATAGCTATGTTAGTTTACCAGAGGGTCATTAGATTTCAACCAGGATGCAGCAGCCAAATGTTGTCGAGTTCTGACTGTTTCGGGTCATGTTTGTGAGATGAGGATGAACATCATGGGTTTCCAAACACGGGCAACCGTTTTTTGGTTGAAGCCCCAACAAATGGCTGAAACAAATTGGTCACTAGACAAGCCTTTTCTCTGGCAGTGTCCATGGACCTTGGGTGCGTTCGAAAAGCACCTTGTCAATTACGTTCTCGCCAGGGGATCAGCTGATTAGTATAGTTTTTGAGGGGCCAAGCGGCCAAAGTTTGATGTCTACGGACAAAATCCCTTTCTGCTAAGGCCCAACAAGGACTATTTGCCTACCGTCCAGGGATCAATATGTCAACCATTTCTACATCTATACTTCTAGCATTTTGTTGATTATCCCGTTTTTCGTTGGTCCAGCATATGGGTATGGCTCAAACCCTATAATTGGTTGGTTTATGTTAATTTACCATAAAAAATGACCATGTTTGGTACCATAATTTTAAGCCATAGCCATATGTTAATGTGTTTTTGAAAAAACAACTCACCATCCCCAACTCCAACTGTCTTCCCATTGTTGATGTTGTTGTTTCCCATTTCCCCTCATGCCCATCGCCACTACCAACACATGCGAGCTGGTGCCCCCCGGTGATGTCTTGGTTCATTTCAGCACCACACACTGGCAAAAACCCAACATTTTTACCACCTGATCCAATATTCTAGTTGTCCTATGTTGTCCTATATAGTTACTAAAAACCTATATAGTTATTCAACTATAAGTATCCTAACATCTCCGAACGACAAATCGCTTACCTATGCTAGTTCTCCTAGTTATCAACCACCGAATTTTAACCCAGGCCTTTTTTCAGCCAGGCGCAGAAGTACATCAGCGAGAAGATCGGCGCGGCGGAGGGCAGCAAACCCGTGTCCTTCGTCTTCCACGGCGGCAGTGGCTCGGACCTCAAGGACGCCCGCAGATCCGGAGCTCACAGGGATGGTCCAATGGGGAATCCAGTGGAAACTGGACAGAACTTGGGAGTTGGGGAACTCTAATGTGGGTAAAACAATAATAAACCATCCCCCAAATCACCATAAATAGGTGGGATTTCAACCCTTCCAAAATTTGGTGGTTTATTATTGTTTTATCCACATTAGTAAACTACTGGTAACTTGGACTTTAACCTTTCCTATCGTTTTTTTGGAGGGTCACAACATGTCACAACCTGTACCGCCAGGACATCCGTGAAGCAGTGGGCTATGGAGTGGTGAAGATGAACATCGACACTGACACGCAGTGGTGCCTGGGACGAAGCTGAAAAGAGCCAGGAATTGTGTGGATTGCGTTAGCCATATTAAATATTTGATATATTACAATGTGAGGCCCCCTAGTTATAAGTTGGTTTATAAACCCCATTAAGTATAGTTATTTGCGTATCATAAACCATAGTGAAATTGGAGTTATAAAGCAACTTAGCTATCTAGGGGGCCTCACATTGTATATATATATATATATCTATTGGTTTAATATTCCAATATATATAGAGAATATAGAATGATCCTGAAGTAGATAGAGCATGGGACTTTCAATCATGTGCCCAATTCTGTGAGGATTTGTATAGAAATATCCATATTCTGTCTACTCCAAGATGACTATATACATATGTATATATGCATACATGTATGTATATATGCATATATGTATGTATATATATATATATACATATTATCTCTCATCTATACACGTATTTTTGTGTGTGTCAGAGGAATTTAATATATACTGGAGTATAATGGGGATGTATATAATAGGGATTTAATGCGTACATAATGGGATATATAATGAACAGCATAGTACTCAAGTCTGTCCGAAAATTGTCAGTATACCCACAAAATGGATGAACATGGCACTTTGAATGTGAAATGATGAGTTGCCATCAAATTTTGAGGTACCCTATGTTCAGATAAACCCTGTGGCCAATAACTCAAGAATCCCATGGCATTGGCGGTTTCCATGTTTGTGTTTCTCTTGTTTGAGGGGATTGGACGTTTTTGGGGCTTTTGCTGGGCAGAAATCTTGGAAGAGTTGCGAAAGGGACGCACTGATGACTCTAGACTACCCTACTATATTAATGTCGGAAGTTCAAAGGATAGTTGTTTATAGTTTTTTGAGTTGGATGGGTAAGCCGCCCTTCCTAGCTGGGACATGTTGGGACCCATGGATATTTTTTGATTTCCTCACAGATCTCAAAGGTGTTCCCACCATGGCTGCCATGGGCCTTTTTGGGAAGCTGAAAATCCCAACGGCTTGTCACGGCTTGTCTGCCGAATGGCGAAATGACGCCTTTTTTAGGTCTTATTGGAGCGGCATTCGCGAGTTCGAGAAGAAGTACCATGACTATTTGCAGATGCTTAGCTTCTTTCGAAATGGGCCGGTGGAGTGGATCAACTCCACAAGGTGATGCCCCAATTCGTTAGCTCAGTTGGTTGAGAAAAGTAGGTTAACGATTCGATTTATGGTGTATTATAATGTTTATAGTGGTGACCACTGTACATACATATGTACGTACGTACGTACATACTTACTTACTTACTTACTTACTGACTTACTTACTTGCTTACTTACAGACGTACATACATACATATGTCAAATGTGAATATATGTATATGATTATATAAATATATAATATGTAAAGATACAAAGTATTATAGTTTGTAGTTCATGGTGTTTATACCCCAACAACCCACACCTGGCGTTTCAGCCCACCTTTCTTCGAGCACCTGTGCAATCTCCGAGGAAGCAGATTGGAAACCCGGAGGGTGAGGAGAAGCCCAACAAGAAGTACTACGACCCCCGCGCCTGCATCCGTTCGGCTGAGGAATCCACCGTGAAGCGTACCTTGGGAGAAAGAAGAAGATGGGAAGATGGGAAACGAACGGATTGAGTGGCGATTTTTCGTTTGAAACTATACAATGTTATGTAAGGTGCCCATAGTTACGGATATAAGTTGATGTTTTGATGGCAGAATGATCATGATTGTCCTGCGAAAGAAAGATTACGTGATTTTGTGCACATTCTCCAAAGTTTGGCCATGGAAGGACTTGGCTGGAAATCATCATGGCTTAGAGCACTTAACTAAACAAGACCAATACCTATTTCATGATGGTTTGGACTTGGGGCTCAGGCCTATTTTTCTCTGAACATGTACTGTAGATAAATCACCTACCTTCTGGTAGGCAAACCTGGCAACGTGAAATCTTTTTTTCCAATAGGAATATCCTGTGCCAATATGAAAATGTTGGGTCAATAGCTAACTAAGAAACCAACAATACCACCAAATCCTTGAAGGAAATGATGCATTAGATAACCCAGTTCACTGCTGAGACTGACTACTTGACAAACTGAGAGATAAAACTAAGGATATTACCCATTTCAGTAACATATACCACATATATATATATATCAGGAACGAAAAGCTGGGGTCACCATTTCTGTCAACCCCCCTAAATGAAGTTCGTAGAGGCTCTTAGGGGTTACCCCCTGTACTACTACTAATACTACTACTAATACTACTACTAGTACTACTACCNTACTAGTACTACTACTAGTACTACTAATAATAGTACTTTTACTAGTACTGCTACTAGTACTACTACTAGTACTACTAATAATAGTACTACTAATTCTTACTAGTACTACTACTAGTACTA
>BGPT01001403.1:137624-164854 GCA_003297045.1 Symbiodinium sp. clade C Y103 | reverse complement strand
TACTCTAATTGTAACCATTGCGGTCCGGAAAGATATGCAGCGGTCCGGAAAAGTAAGCACCCAGAACATACTCTAATTGTAACCATTGCGGTCCGGAAAAATGTGCAGCGGTCCGGAAAAGCAAGCACCTAAAACGTACTCTAATTGTAACCATTGCGGTCCGGAAAGATGTGCAGCGGTCCGGAAAAGCAAGTACCCAAAACGTACTCTAATTGTAACCATTGCGGTCTGGAAAGGCATGCAGCGGTCAGTTAGTTAGTTAGGTCTGAGATGGTGAGCAGGAAGGTGTTTCAGAGTGGTTTCAGACCCCTTTTGGGCCTGCCCGGAAAGACGTGCAGCGGTCCGGAAAAGCNTGAGATGGTGAGCAGGAAGGTGTTTCAGAGTGGTTTCAGACCCCTTTTGGGCCTGCCCGGAAAGACGTGCAGCGGTCCGGAAAAGCAAGCACCCAAAACCTACTCTAATTGTACCCATTGCGGTCCGAAAAGACATGCAGCGGCCCGGAAAAGCAAGCACCCAAAACGTATTCTAATTGTAACCATTGCGGTCCGGAAAGATGTGCAGCGGCCCGGAAAAGCAAGCACCCAAAACGTACTCTAATTGTAACCATTGCGGTCCGGAAAGATGTGCAGCGGTCCGGAAAAGGAAGCATCCAAAACCTACTCTAATTGTACCCATTGCGGTCCGGAAAAATGTGCAGCGGTCCGGAAAAGCAAGCACCCAAAACGTACTCTAATTGTAACCATTGCGGTCCGGAAAGAGGTGCAGCGGTCCGGAAAAGCAAGTACGCAAAACGTACTCTAATTGTAACCATTGCGGTCCGGAAAGGCATGCAGCGGTCAGTTAGTTAGGTCTGAGATGGTGAGCAGGAAGGTGTTTCAGAGTGGTNGCAGCGGTCCGGAAAAGCAAGCACCCAAAACGTATTCTAATCGTAACCATTGCGGTCCGGAAAGATGTGCAGCGGTCCGGAAAAGCAAGCACCCAAAACCTATAGTCAACAACTAGCAGATAGAAAATTGATGTTATCATACGAGTGAACAAAAACCTCAGATAGAACGAAAAATCCCGTTTCGCAGATAGAAATAAAAAAAATAAAGTGCACGAAACCGTATATATATATATATATATATACGCGAAACAGCTTTCAGAAACCCGGTAAGATGGAAAAACCTATGCAGATAGAAAATTATGAAAATAAAACAACAAAAACATCACGAAACCATATATATATATATATATATATATATATACGTAAACTTGATGTCTTCGACGGGGAATCGAAACGTTCTATCTGCGAAGCATTTTCATACATTTCGCGTATATATATATACGTACTCGTATGATTTTTCCAAAAGTTTCTATCTGTGATTTTTGATATTTTTTTTTTATAACGGGGTAAAAAAATGCATAACATGACNCTCGTATGATTTTTCCAAAAGTTTCTATCTGTGATTTTTGATATTTTTTTTTTATAACGGGGTAAAAAAATGCATAACATGACTGAAACGCACGAAACGCTATATATATATACACGAACAATTTTCTATCTGTGGTTTTTGATGAGAGGGTAGCGTCTAAAATGAAACACTGTCTAAGACATCACTAAACCTTATATATATATATATAGATATTGTACTAAGTCCAGCTCGTAACACCTGATAAAATACTTGATTATATATATATATATATATTCATAAGAAACCTTATATATATATAAATAGTAGGAAGATTATATATATATATATATAGAGATAGATATATATACCAGTACAGCATATGCATTCTATATAATGTGCATTAATTATACAATGTATATATATATATATACATACTTGTATATAGGTTTTTTTTCTTTTTTTTCTGAATATATTATAGTTTCTTCATAAAAAACACCTGACAAAATAAGATGATTTGCCGGCGTATGTATTGTTCAATTCATATATATATATAGTTTTAAAGATGCACTAAGACAAATCCAAAACAAAAGCCATTTATCTGTAACATTTTTCTATCTGTGGTTTTTGTTTAGTTTTTGAAAAGGAAATCCACATGGGTGTGAAATCTNAGACAAATCCAAAACAAAAGCCATTTATCTGTAACATTTTTCTATCTGTGGTTTTTGTTTAGTTTTTGAAAAGGAAATCCACATGGGTGTGAAATCTATTTGGAGATCATATTTCAGTATGTATATATATATATACATGGAATCTATGGGTTCAATGGTTTACAACATGTTTTCAATGGTTTTCATCGATTGTTGTCCATTATTCTCAGTGATTTCTTCAAGTCCATCCTCGTCAGCCCATATATATATATATATATATACAGATTGTTTTCCAATATTGCCACTCATGCGTCCATGATGTCCATCAATTCTTACATAGTGTTTCATCGATGTTTCCATGGTTTTCATTCTCCAATAATGTTCATTGATTTCTTTATTTTTTATTGGTTTTTAGTAAATGTAAATAGAGTGATCATTTAAACTATGCATATAATCAGTGACATTGAAGGCAAACAAATGCATATATACCGACGGACTGGCACTTAGAATGCTACGCTCCTCTCCAAATTGCCTTTTTCGTAGAGTTAGAATGCCGCGCAAATTCGGGCGGCGAGCAGGCAATTAGAATGCTGTCCCACATGGTATATAATCCCATGAAGTTTAGATAGATCAAATATGCTAAAATGGCATCATGGAGCATTCTAACTGTCTGTAGAACAAATCACTGGTTGGGTCCCTATACTATATTCCCCAAAGTGGCATTCCAGTCTGTTGGTATGGTTACATATACATATATTTATATATATAATGTATATATATATATATACATATTATATGTATATATATATACATATGCGTTATGTCCTGGTTCTCTTGAAAGAACATATTATATATATATATGTGTATTTTCCAAATGGCATAAATGGAGGAAGTAACTAAAAATGCCTTTGTAATGCTTGTGAGCTCATTCAAACAGGTACATTCATATACCATCAAAATTGGCAAAATTGGCATTTTTTATGGGCACCTGGAGGGTTTTGGATATATATATATATATAATGATATATTTGATCGTTTCTGCCTAGGAAAAACATATACCCTGGGAGGCATTCCAACTCTTGATTGCCGAATAGCTTTATCATAGGTCGGGGGGAGGCATTCTAACTTCAAAATGCAGGTAAAATGCAATTTGCCGGCTTACTCGGCAATTTTCTTTTTTTTTTTCCAAACAGCATTCTAAGTTCCAGTCTGTCGGTGTATATATATATATATTCACCAATCATACACACATCTACTGGTAATATATATATATATAATTATATATATATATATATTTAATTATATATATATATATTTTTTTTATAACTATAAATTTATATATATATATATATATTTATAACTATAAATTTATATATATATATATATTTATAATTATATATATATATATTACAATTCAGTCATCTCGTCCATGTAGATCTCCAAGCCATAGCCTGCGAAGGACACCATTGAGCTGATAATGTATGAAAGTATATATTCATACATACATAGTATAAGCTATCAGAAACACTGTATGAATTACATCATATATATATATAGATAGATAGATAGATAGATAGATAGATATATAGATAGATAGATAGATAGATAGATAGATAGATAGATAGAGATGCATGTGGTACCGTATGTTCAGGAACCTTTCAGTTCGGATTGCAAGGAGTGCAGCCATCTTGTCCACGTAGATCTCCTCCAAGCCATGATCCAGGTTGATCTGTCCTCAGCCGGTATGATTGGTGGAAGCATGAGGAGACTTGCGTCCATATTTCACAGATCCTGCATATTGAGCACCCATGTAGGGCGGGAATTTTCTATCTCTGGTTTTTGTCTGTCTCTCCCATCGGCAATATATATATATATATATATACCAAGATGTGAACAGAAACCGCACCTATACATGGTGTATATATCTACAAATGATCACCAGTCAAAAACACATATATATATATATATGAGGATGAGTATATATATATATATATGTGTATATATATATACATACTAGCTTGTGCAAAGTATTAAGATATGCATAAGAAACATGAGTCATACAACATTGCAAAACTACGCTGCTCTGAAAGAATTCCTCCCACACTTCGAAGAAGACGATAAACAAAGTACGATAAATTTCCAGATATGAAGTGTATGTGCATTTACAGCTCCATGAATAGTCATTTTTTGACATGTTGTTTGTAAAGCGATATATATATATATGTATAAATATAACATATATGTATGCTCATGACATTATTTCTATACTTATTAGGTATATATACATGTATACATAAATTCTGTCGTTCTGGTTCTCACTCATTTGAGCCTCTGACAAATGATGTCGATGAAGCCTCAGTGCGGGAAGATATCTGCATATAGATTTTTTTTGATTTATATTGATATATAGTGGTATCAGTCTATATATATATAATGGTCACAGTCTTTTGGTTATATATAGATATATCTATATATGTATACATATATCCATAACCATTCCATATGTATGGTAAAGTTGTTGTTGAAGTTGGTGGGTTTACAAATATATATATATATATATATTGGTATACCTATTTACATAATACAGTATATGGGGTCACTAGAAGTGGAATCACCCTGACGGCGTAGAACGAAAAAGGAAAGCAATTGCAACCATTGCATATATATACATATGTGTGGCCGGTGCGACATCAATATGATTGGGAATCCGAATATATATATATATATATGTGGAAGATGTTGGTAATCTTTTGATTTTGTTTAATGTACAATACTACTCGTATGTCATTCTTATTGTATACAGTGCTCTGTGGTGACAATACTCTTGCAAACCATCTTATAGCTCCAAACTGGTACAATGGGATGTCCTGTGACGGTTTGACCAAATTCCACATATATATGTATATATATAGTGTGTGTTTCATTTGTCACAAAGCGACTTCCAATCACATGATGCTTATCTATAAATGTTTATCACTTGCAACAGCTGTGGCAGAAACGTTTCAGCACATGCCCTTTGCTTGTCATTTTTAATCGCAACCGTTCACGCGATGACATCCCAAGAGGTGAGACAGTGATACGTGCGGGACGTCGTGCTTTCACTGGAATGAAAACTATGCCATCAGGCAAAAACTATGTATATGGATATATATAGAGATAGATACAGATATAGCCTGCGAATGACATCGTTGAAATGATAATGTATGAATGTATATATTTGTACATACATAGTATAAGCTATCAGAAACACAGTATGTATTACATCATATATATATATAGATAGATAGATAGATAGATAGAGATGCCTCAGGAAGCTTTCAGTTCAGATTGCAAGCAGTGCAGTTGATTCCTCGCGAACTTGTCCTTCTTGTTGATATCACAATGATGTTGTAAAGCAAGGATCAGCACCTGCATGGTTATATACATAGAAACAGATTGATCACCATTTATGAGTACAAAGCAATGATTTTGTATGAATACGATAAATTTGTGTATACATACAGTATGTATATATATATATGTATGTATGTATGTGCATGAATCTAGAAAAAAAATACATGTACGAGTACAGATGTAGATAAATGATAATATATGTTTATATGTACAACTGTATATATATATATATATATCAGTCGGATTGGTCATCATATACTATTGATCCTGCCTCGATCAAAGCCTGTTTCGGAGTGCGACCAGATTTGCCACCCCAGTTGCGCCCATATTTAATAGATCCTGGTCCTCCACATTGAGCACGCCACTGTTGTCCTGGTAGGGCAGGAATTTTCTATCTCTGGTTTTTGTTTGTACCCCCTATTGACAGTATATATAACAAAATGTGAACAGAACCACGCCTATATATATATATATATACAGTGTATATATCTATATACAGTGTATATATCTATATACAGTGTATATATCTATATACAGTGTATATATCTATACATAAATGATCACCAGTCAAAACATATATATATATATACATATCTATACATATCAGTATATACTGTATATATATATATATATATTTAAAAACAAAAACAAAAAAATGCATCTGTCCTGCTGGATGCACCGCCAGCATGCATCCAGTAGGTCGTGTGGAAAGCCCCTTGGCTTCCAGTTCCAAATATTCGGGGCGCTCCTTGAGTGGATGATGTTTGTGCGTTCCTGCAGGCACGTCTTCCTGATCACCATCCGGCATTTCGGATTCCGAGCTCGTTTCGCTGTGTGAGGATTGTGCGTAAAGCCATCCGGCAGGATCGTAAAGCTCTTCTGAATACAAGTTCATCTCCTCATCATCGGAGGTGTCAGACTTATCGCTAATGTCGTTGATGTCAACAAGATCTTCGCCTGTCTTATTCTGTGTACATGTATATAGATGTATATATATATGTATATGTGTGCATCATATCTTTGTATATCTATATATATATATATATAGCAATGGTCTGGAAATAAAAAAAAACAATATTTATGTATAAATAAACATATTAATAATATACAGTATATATATACATATACACAATATATATATAATTTCAACCATCTCAACACACTTCTAGAGGTGGCAGATGGTTATTCAACCATAGCAGTATGTATATATATATATGAGTGTGTGTGTGTATAGAAAGCATATTACGAATATCATATAATATATATATATATATGACTGAAAACAATATATATATATATATATATATATACATACAAGTAAAACGGACCTGTTGGGACATTCAAAACATCCGGAAGATAGTTGCCAGGGTGGATGCCCTGCATGTAGCATAGTACTCGAGGAGCTTCTTCACCGGAGCGAATAGTGATCTCGTCCTTTTTTCTGCTCAAGGTGATAGTCAGTGCAACGAGATCTTCTTTCTGCTTTTGAATCGTCTTGGAGTCTGGATTCATAAGCTGCTGGTGTGTGACCTTGTTCATCAGGATTGTAAATATGCTGCCTTTGCCCTTAAACTCTTGATATTCTTCCAGCTGCTTAGGCGGTAGTATCTTGTCCTTGTGAGTTTTGGATGATGTACAGTGTTTTCTAATTTTTGCATCCCATTTCTCCGCATTGGAGTGCCAGATGGAACTTATTCGAGATATTGGGAGTTGCACCCATTGTGGCAACGGTACTATAGATTCACCGTCCCGAATGCACCAGTTGCTGACCACCTCCCCCTTGAGTTTGACTTTAGATGCCTTTTGTTGATCTGGTTGTTTTAATTTCACGTCAGCATCCATAGATGATTTCTCCTGCTCAACGGACATCTCATCTAACAGCGTTAACTTTTTGATTTCACCTTTGCTTTGCTTGAAGTGGTCTGTGGCTGCTTTCTCATCACCATCAAATAACCACGATGTCAAATTCTCCAAAGAAGCCAAACCTCGGCTCAGCCAAGCACATTGAATGAGTTTGCCACTCTTATATCTGGCAAGTGCATTCATAGCCCAGACGTCTGCATAGATACTCGTCTCCATCGATAACCTTAGCACTGTTTGTTCTTTCTTGTTTGTTGGCTTGTTTTCTTATATACCAGTACTATTCAACACTATATATTATATATACATACTGTATATATATATAACAAAATATATATATATATAATTATATATATGTTTTTGTTCAATATATATATAGATATATATATATATAGGAAAAATAATCGTATATATATATATATACTGTTGTTGATACTCGTTGTTTGCCTAGCAACGCAAACCGTGAAAACCCATCCACACCGATATCCAAATCACAAAGAGCCTTTCGAAGCTTCAAGCAAGATCCTTGGTTTATCTGCACTTGTAACCATGTTCTCCGCAATGTGTGGAACCATTGATGCCAACCATCCTGAGTTGCAATATATATATATATATAAATTCAAGTATGATTCCGAACAATGAAAAAAAAACATATATAATATATATCTATATATATATATATAAATTATAATATGTTATATATATAACACATATATATATATAATGTAAACATATTTATATATACACAAATTAACCATCCAGAATCATTCGGTCCTCCGGCAGCTCCAAAACCTCCTGGGATCTTCACCGCATCATGGGAACTGCCATGTAGTAACAAGGCGTTGTTTCTAGACTCCCACTGTTTTCTGTATTGATCGAACTTGCTACATGAGTGAACAGACGCCTTGTCACATATTATCAACGCTTTTCCATCATCCGCTGTTAGACCCAGCTGTATGCGACGTTTTCGCAGTTCAGTCTCCAGGAATTCTAAATAATGCAGCATCGTATCAGAATCCCACATATGGGAGCGTCGCGAATTTAGCTGGATGTAAACGCTGCCTTGAAGTTCGGTATTCAATCGCGAGACGACATCTGGAGTCATTGCACCTGCACCAACAGTTATAAACATCGAACCAACTGTTCCATCTGACCATGAAAGTGTTGTGGTCGTGCGGGGCATTCGCCATTGTTCGACTGCTGAAATCTGGCCTTGCGCATCCAGAACTGGTGCCGTAGGCTTGTAAACAGGCTCCTGGTGTGCAATATATATACATACAAATAGAGATACACATTGCATATATTCATATATATATATATATATATATATATCATGCAGATCATATATATATATATATTATTTATATGTGCTATGTAGATTGTTGTCTAGATATGTACAAATATAATATATATATATATACAGTAATATATATATATATATTTATATATATATATATATATATTTGTGAACAAAAACCACAGATAGAAAAATGTAATACATCCCTCCCTCCTTAATATTCATTGACTTCATAATGCTGTTCACAATGTGCTTGTCAGTCAACTTCCCGGACTTGTATAGCACCTGCTTTCTATGCTCGAATAAACAAGTCCACACTTGGTCAAAATTTGCCACCAAACGTAAATTGACACCGTGAGTAAGGTGGGAGTTGCTGACCCATTGGCGTACTTGTGCCATTTCTGGATGATTGTAGTCCAGATGCTTTGCGGGCTTGACGTTGGATGCACTTCGTATTCCAAGACGTCTGCAGATTCGGATGGCTTGCATATATCTGGCTGCTGGCGATGAGCAGAGAGTCACAGGGACAATTCCTTCAATAACATCATTCACATGCGGTGAATCATCTAGTTGCTGGCGGACCATAGATTTGATTCCATGCACGTTACTGTTCCAAGTAGCCACAACGTCCTTTACCACGGACCCCACGAAATCATAGGTGACTTCCTCTCCAGCTGCAATGTGATCATATACAATTTGTTCGACACAAGAAGCCATTGGAGTTGGAATCGTTCTGCACTCGTGCGGTCCGTATCTCGAATTGCTATGCTTCATAACCTGGAATCATGGCAATAAAAAAAACATAAATATATATATATATACATATATACATACATACATACATACATACATACATACATACATACATGTGGTTTTATTTTTTTTTAAATAATATATATATATATATACATAATATTTCAATATAATATAAATATATATATATACCTAAATATAACTATATATATATGAATATATATATATTTTCTATAATATATATATATTATATTATATATATATGTTTATGTGTATATAGCACAAACAAAAATGTCAATGAAGTATTGCCAAGCAACTCCAATAGACAGCTCTTGCCGAATGGCATTTGGTACTTCAGAAACAGTCTCTGCCAACTTGGGATATAGCTGGACAAATTCATCCCACTTCTGCTTGCGATATGCTGAAAGCCATTTGCTTTCTGATAGAGCTCCTCTATACAAAATGCCATTATATTTTTTAGAATTCAACAGTACCAACTCGGGATTCTTGGTGCCTTCTTCCTTGAGTCGAAGGTACTCCTGCACAATGACATATTTCTGCGCTATTTTTGGAACTGATGTTTTGTTGCTGCTAATGCAAAGTGCGCTGATACCGGAAGTGGTGGATGTGGTAGTTGGGTTGCCGTCTTTGTCCTTGCTGGTATGTGAAGCTGCGCTGATAACGGGAGTGGTGGATGTGGTAGTTGGGTTGCCGTCTTTGTCCTTGATGGTATGTGAAGCTGAGTCCGCCTTTGAGGTTGTGCTTTTGCTTCCCTTTGGTCGACCACGTCCACGTAATGATGTTGTCTTTGCCTTTGCCATCTGTTCTAGCTTTTCATCAATATGCGATGTAATGCGCCGTGTCTTTGCTGGTGGATCGTCTCCAACGGAATCATCTTGATGCCGCTTTTGAATCAGGCCGGTACTGGCACGAGTACAGAAATGTTTTGGTGCAGTTGTTTTTGTACGACATCGCTTCAGAGGAGATTGTCTCCGCATTGACATCGAATGACATAGGCTCGAGATTAGCTTCGCTTGGCAGGATGTGCTTGCAAAACTGTTGCCTGACAGGTAAATGCATAATAGTATATATATATATATATACATATGTTTAAAACATACAGAATTGTAGTACCGGTACCTATATATATATATACACATATATATTCAATTATATATATATATACATATTATATCTAAATAAAGAAAATACAAATATATTATCTTTATATACATATGTATTTATATACATATAATAAAAAAACAAAAAACACAAATATATATATATATATATAACAAGTCCCACCTGCCAGATCTTGTGCAAGAACTGGATCTTCATCAATGATGCGGTAGACTTCATCAGGATTTGGGAAGTCCCACGGGAACAGTCCTTGGCATAGCCATAGTTCCTTTACAGTGACAAACCTCTTTAAGTGCTGGCTGTAGATGTTGTGTGTAGNCAGTCCTTGGCATAGCCATAGTTCCTTTACAGTGACAAACCTCTTTAAGTGCTGGCTGTAGATGTTGTGTGTAGGACGGATGCAGGTGCACGATCCAACCGCAAACTCTGGATCGCGACTACCAGATGTCGAGCAGTCAAGAAAAATATGGTTTGCGATGTCACCCACCATGTTTGCTCGGTTAGTTGCTGTATTCATGTGTTTCTGGCATGTCAAGTTGTCCAATGACTCCGACGGCAAGTTGGGGTCAAAAACGATCGACAATGGGAATGATGTACTGCTTGACAGTCTTTTCATAGTTGTTGCCATCGATTCCCTGTACGATTCTGCAGACACATCCTTGGACCTTAGCTCAGCCGACCCCCAGATTCGGTTGCGGCGTTGACGTAGGAAGTACGATCGTGCGTCCACACGCAACCATTCGAATATGTAGCCCAGCTCTTCCATGTCTTTGTTCACGACCTGTAAAGCTTATATATATATGTATATATATATATATATAGGTAAGATACTACATATATATGTATATACATACATGTTCACAGAAAAAAATATATATATAATATATAATATATATAATATATAATATATATAATATATAATATATAATATATATATAATATATATATAATGTATATGTATATATGATATATATATATATATTATATACTCGTACATATGAGAAAACAAGGCAGCAATGATCCATGCCTCTATCATTGGTTGCTGGGCGCTGCCGTCACTGTCCTTGGAAACTTCTGCCACACCGAGCGTGTTTTCAAAAAATGCAATACGTGGTGCAGTTCTCTCAATCGCCTTCTTAAAGCCGTCCTGATAGGTTTTGCCGCTGCACCCGTTTCCTGTCTTGTAGCAGTCTGCAAATGGCTTCCTTAGCAATAGAGCACAAAGGTGTTGATATATATATATACCGTATATATATATAATATATATATATATATAAGATATATATATATATATAAAAGATATATATATATATAAGATATATATAAATACATATATACATTGACTTTAGAAAGAAAATACGTATACATATATATATATATAATGAACATACATTAGGCCTAAATAGCTCCAAGTTTCCTGTGATTGTTCATTTTGGAGAGCTTCTTGCATGACGGACCAGACATAAAGATGTCCACATGCATAAGACAGCTGCAGGTTTTCTGGCATACGAAACAGTAGCCTTCGCCTTTGTTGAACACGTCAACATCCTCCCAAAGATGTAGAACTTTGTCAGTGCCGGTAGTGTGGGCGTTCATGATGAAGCTTTGCTTTTTGCTATTACACTCGACGGCAAAGACATGCTCAATGCCGATGTTGACCTTGCATGAATCATATACAAACAGCTCTCTCTCTATATATATATATATATACATATACTTATATGTAAATATATATATATATATATATATTCATGCCAACACACTTCTAGAGGTGGCGGATACAAAAAATATACCAGCATATATGCAGCATATATATATATATACACATATTATTAATCGCAATATCAATGCAGGCCAGCGACATTAAACATTTGTGAAATGCAGTCCAATGTCTTTCGTAAGACAACGGCACAGATATCCGTACCCGAGCAGGTCGTGCCCAGTCGAATCTTATGTCCGTGCCATGCCTTCGCAAAGTGCATCAAATTGTTCCTTTCGTGTTCGGTGAGCTGGTTTATCATCCAGGCAGCTGTTGACTGCAGATTCATCTGTGGCACTGTAACATCTCGGAATGGTTTCAACAATGACTGCTTCACTGCGACACAGCGGTGCTGAAGAGCTTGTTTTAAAGCTAATGGTGTCGTCAACTCTTCGACGTCCTTCATGATCCATTCAAACATTTTCCGGCGATTGTTTTTTCCACGGGTGAAGGTAGCCCGCCACTGCTTTTGATAGGTCTTTGAAGCATTCTTCCATATTTTGGACTGCGTCAGATCATCGAGGCTATTGATGGTGTTGCAACGCAGAATTCTACAGCTGTACGTAATTTTGCACTCGGAAGCATCCATTATCAACACTGGGTGATTCAAAAGATGTGTCGCTTTCCATGAAAACAACCAACCAAACTGGTCGTCAGAGCTAGACCGAGATCCGTATGCCGAAATGATGCCTTTGATGACAATAGGATCCAGCTTGGCAATGCAAACAGTTTCGCCATCATCAATTTGAACTTGAACAGTCTGTGATGGTTCCAAGGGAGAGTGGTCTTCTGCTGATCTACGGTTCTTCTGCAAACAAGACATAGATTCCGTAGCATCATCATGACCTGAATCCTGCTCATGATTTGTTGCAATGGTTTGGTCCGCGGTAAANTGCAAACAAGACATAGATTCCGTAGCATCATCATGACCTGAATCCTGCTCATGATTTGTTGCAATGGTTTGGTCCGCGGTAAATTCTGCATGACTATGACCATCATCATGTTCTGAATGCAGTTGCTCATCTGGTAAGTCTTCATCTGAATCTCGATCACAATGCTTTCCAATAGACTGCTTCATCGTAAATTCCGCAGCATTGTCATCATGATGTTCTGAGTGTAGTTCCTCGTCATTGCGTAAATCTTCATCGTGATCATGATCCGTTGTAATGTTCGGATCCAAGGCAGGTTCTTCTACAATAGCAGGCTTCCCGTTGGATGCAGAAGGCTGAATTCCAAAAAATATGTTGCAAGCGTTTTGGTTGTTGTGGGAAACACCGTGCAACTTCAAATGCATCCTCCTTTCGGTCTTGGCTGCAAGTTGTTCGTTGCTTTGCTCTTGGAAGGAGTGGTTGCGATGAGTATCAAACAAGAGTTTGCAACCATGTGCAGTTGTGTACCGTTCCTGCTTCTTCAATGAATCTGTCAACATCCGATCTTTTTCAGACANACAAGAGTTTGCAACCATGTGCAGTTGTGTACCGTTCCTGCTTCTTCAATGAATCTGTCAACATCCGATCTTTTTCAGACAATTGTGTTGCAGATATAACATTAAGAGCTTTGTTGTGCTCACAGTCGAAAAACGATCGATTTGTATTGAAAATAGGCGTCACAAAGCTAATAGGTGCTGGGTATTTGATCACTGGTGCATAGCTCGGAAGCTGCACATCGGACTGGTTGGCTGCAACTTCCCTGAGAGCGGTGTAATGAGCATGTCCATATTGCACACATAACACGGCTTTGTGATCGGCCGGTTCCCCAAACTGCATGTCAGGACATAAGCATGGATGTGCATCCTTGAGAAGTTCAACTTCCTCAGGGCTTCCGGATCCACTACAATTTTCTATCTGTTATTTTTGTTGATCTATATATTTAAATATTTATATATAAATATATATATATTATTGTCGATTCATATATATATAAATATAAGTCATGTTAAAATTGTATATATATATATGTACTTAAATGAATGGAATACAAAATGGCACAGCTACAAGTGTTGTATTGTATATATACATATATATATATATAGATATACATGATGTATATAGAATATATAATTTGTTATATACAGTATATATATATATATATATTAAAACGGTGATTTTGACTCCATACAATACACCACAAAAAAAAACATAAACAGTCCTCGTCCACTACCTTTACTCGGATGCACACATCCAGTACCTCAGCAATCCAATATATGTCCAGTAACTCCACCCAATTTGTCTTCTCAATTGCCGACAGCCGATCAGGATGCACTGCCGCGTTCTTCCCCAGGCTGAGCACGTGGATCTGAATCTCCTCTGCAGCTTGGACGTCCTCCAGCTGGTGCCGGGTGTTCACGGCGTAGCCGGAGTCTTTGCGTGGAATCACATTCCACCTATCTGGATCCATGAGACAGGAGACCGAATGCCAGAAGCATCGCCTTTCATTGTTTCATTGCGCAAATATATATATATATATACATGTAATTGCATACAATATATATATATATATATTGTATATTATGTATCGATATATATATATATATATTTAAATACAGTATATGTATGTATATATATATATATTTATATGAATAATACAAAAGAAAAACGTAATATACATATATCCCTCTTCTGACAAGATACCCGTCAGGTGGAGTTAGGCAATTCTGGAAGAAAGAAGTCGGACTGGGCTCTTGAGACATGTTGCTCGACGATTTCTGACTCGCAAAGCTGGACACCGCGGAGCACAATGACCTGAATGTAGCTTCTTCCTGAGGAAGTAACATGTGAGGTTGATACACATGATATTCCGTGTTCTTCTTGCGCGATGTATGTTTGCAAGCAACTGCATGCAGCCCGATGCTTGCCTCAAACTCAAACCACTCGCATTGGTTCACATCTTTATACCACAGGACAAGTACCGTCTTGACATCTTTGGAGACCATGCCCTTTGCCTTCTCTGCAATGTCATCTCTTGAGTGTTGATGCTGATCGGTGTTCCTGATGATGAAACCTAACAATTCAAATCCACGGGTGTTCCATCGCTCATTGAGCAACCCATCACGTGTCATTGTGCCCATACATATATCCTGGATAACATTGTCCTTGCCACCCATGATGCCGGTGTGAATCTGACCATCGGATCCGAACGTGTGAGCAATTTTTTGCAACATGCCCTTGTAGAGCTTGACCTTAGGTTCTGGGAGGCATATATTTTCCGAAGCAACGGATGCGAATAGCTCTTCTGTGATGTCCACAGCATCATTCAGAACCTCACCATCAGCCAAGTCGGCGACTGACTTGCTGTTGCCGGCGATGGAATCAATAAGAGTTGCATGTTCCTCTGAGTTCTTCCCTTTGTCGACGGCTTCTTTAATGGATGCCGAAAGTTCGCCTGTCTGCAATCAAACATTATATATATACAGTATATATATATGGGCAAACATTATATAAGTTTGTTTCAAACATTATATATATATATATGTATATATATATACATATAAAGTCATTTGTATGTATATTAATATATATACAAAAAAAAACAATAAATAAATAAAAAATGTATATACATGTACCACAGCAGTCCGTCCTCATCTGCCTTGGAAACGTGCTTCACCTCAGCATTTCAATAATATACAGTATATATACATATTATGCATATGCTATATATGCAATATCATTATAAATCATTTAAAAAAAACATATATATATACTGTACATATGTAAATAAATAAAAAAAAAAAATGTATATGTGTATATGAAACGATTGCTGCTGTAGCACCCACTGAATGGAATCCTTCAACGTCAAAAAGGCTTCCTTCATATGTACGTGCGCACATTGGTAGTGCACGTGGAACTTATTGTCCGCCCACTCGAGGCGTGTGCGCTTCCTGATGTGCTCCAACAGATGCTTCGTCAAAATAAGGCGTAGAATGTCCATTTCCACCCACTTGGACTTGCCTCCCATCAAAGCGATCTGGAGCTTACCCTCCTGGAGCATGTGTGTATATATATATATATATTTATACGGATTTATTTATATATATATATATATTTATTTAAAGAATTATACATATAAATATATATATATATACATATATATATATATACTGTGTATATATATATATATATATAGTAAATCTATATATGTATATATATATATATATGTATATTCAGTTTGATATATATATATAGTGTGTATATATATATATATATTGGGTCCTGCACAGAGTGCTTCTCTCCACTCTTGATGGTAGAGGTATCAACACCGTGCCGGTTCAAAAGTGCAATACGTTGCTTCACATTCTTCTTGTCCTGCTGAAAGTCCTTGCCCACAGAGTCATAGAGGAAAGCGAAGCTCTCCGCCGCCTGCACAACATATCATATATATATATAAATGTTGTTTCGTTATAAATATTTCTATATATATATATATATATACTTTATTTTTTTGGCTTTATATGCATGTATATATATATATATATATTCCAAACATAGTATATATATATATATATATACATAAGACAATATATATATAAATATATAATTATATTATATTCCAATACTGTATATACACAAACCAAAAAAAACATAAAAAAGCAGCCTGTTTCGCAAGTTCCTCAGTTCCATAGAGCTCCACCGAAAAGTGACGATGATGTTTGACCCCCTGAACAGTCATCCACACCTTTACACCGGTAGAGTCCACAACTTGAGGCATTGCGATTACAGCGCAAGCGAAAGCGAATTGGGAGATTTGTGAATGCGTGAAAGCAATCGAAAGCGGCTGCAGATGTAGAATGTGATAACTTTTTCTGATGTCTGAGTAACTTGGAAATAAAATCTCTTTGTCACAACTGTGTTATATATATTTTTGCTACAATGGCGTGTATCATGAATATCTATATATATATAGCTATGAATTTGAATTGGCAAAACGAGTTCACATAATTCTGCTAAATATATATACCTGTATATATATTTTTTCCAACACATCTGGCAACTGCTACAGTATCCAAGGTCCTGACTGGGAACACTGCATTGATTTTGAAAGGCGCAGAGAATAAACCTCGGTTGGGCCCGGCCGGTATGGCTTGATTTTTCTATCTGTGTTTTTTGAAGCTGTGCAAATTGATTAGTTGAAATCAAAGCATATATGTAACCCAGCCGCTGAGGCCTGGGCCCAATAGACCATATATACTCAGTCTGTATCTGGTCCTCAGCGTAATTGTGACATGAAGAACAACACAATAAAGGAAACCTGAGATAGTGGTTTGTGAACTACAGTCAAAGATGATGAAACATAAAGATGTGGCCCACAAGCAAATATATAGATTTGGAAGTGACATAGGTAGAAACAAAAAATAGCAGTGTTGCCAATAGAACTGTAGTATATGAATATATATATATATATATAAGTGGTTCACATGTAATAAATTGTGATCTGATTGGCCCATTGTGGAAAAAAAAAATATATATATATATATACATATATATATATATTGGTTTGTTTCGCTTTCAGATTTCGGATGCGTCATGCCGTCAGGTGCCTATCATGTGTATAGGTCTAGAAATGTATATATATATATATATATATGTGTTTGTATTAATATATATATATATATGTGTGTTTGTATTGTGAAAAAAAATGAGATCTGTGTGTGATATATATATAATGTGATGTATATATATATATATACATGAGAAAAAAAACATGATGTGATTATATATATATATATTGATATGATATGCTTATAGTCACAGAAAGGCACAACCTCGGTCTTCACGTTATTTTCCAGTGTCGCAAACATCTTCCGGATGCTGAGCGAAAGAATGAAATCACAACACACTCTTGGAGGTGGAGGATGAAAGGAGGCCAGCTGAGTACAACAAATACATCTAAAGATATGTACTGGTATGTATACATACATTATATATATATATGTCTTCTTTTCGGTACAAATGAAACCAAAAAAAAAAATATATATATATCTAACATTTTCAGACTCAAGAACAACATCATATATCAGTATATATACTAAATCTAACTGTAACTCTGGCCAATTCCGATTCCTGTGTACTGTACACCTTCGGTATCTATGTACATATTTCAGACAGGATGCACCGATAGCATGATAACATGTGATTTTGACAATATAAATAAATATATATATGATAATCCAAAGCTAAATGTATTTATATATATATACATATATATATATATAATGTGTATATATAGTCTTCGGCATCATGCTATGCTGGTGCTACATCCTTCTACGCGACTTTGATGTAGTCAACGGCGAATGAGATCTTGATCTTGACACAGATCTCAGTACCACTGGTACCTGAGCAAAGATTGCGACAGCTGTGTATATACTTACAATTATGTGTATTTTTATGTATATATATATATATACATACTTTCATGACAAGAACAGTTCATTACAAAGTCATTCGATGTTGAACAAAAAAAAGTAATATGTGCCTTCCTCCGAAGGCTTGTGGAGCGTGGTCGAAGACTTTTCTTCACCTCAACAAATGCCACAAAACAAAATATATAACAAGAGCACTTTACATTAATATATCAGGTGTTGAATGTATCGATCCTGAAAAAGATACGAGTAAGCATTATCGCCACATTCATCACAATGCCATAGCCTTGTTCGATGTCGATGTTGCCGGTAGGGACTGTGTCCTTGCAGTAGCTTCCACCTGACAATGATTTGTATGTGCTCCTTATATATATAATATATAAATATAGATATATATATATATATGTATCACTTGTAAGATATATGTATATATATATATATATATGTATATTTGAACGTGTATATAACAAACTGGAAATGCAGTGCCTTTTTTGGCGTGGAGGATGTAGGTCTTGCCGTCGGCGCTCGGCGTTGCTTGATTTCCTGTGCCGTGTATGTACATTGGTATATATATATATATGTAAATTATGTAAATACATTGAACAACATCAAAAAAAAAACATGCCTTGGCTTCTGTAGGTCCTCCATACTTGTTTTCTTTCTTGCCAATGTCCTGCATATATATATATATATACATTTATATATATTTCTGTTGTTGTGGATGTTGTTGTGTTTATTAACGGCAGCCTCTCCTTGGATCTATAGCGATTCTCCAGCTTGTCGGCTGATGAACCTACATTGTAAGTATGGATGTGCAAGGTATAGATATATACATGCACATGGACATGCAAGCAGCTTGAATGTATGTTATTATATATATATGCAGTATAACTCGTTTCATATGCGTACATACATATAATATATTTATATATATATAAACGATTGTATGGCACCTGAACCTTTATGCACATCCAGCTCTACCGGAAGTGTACGAACATCTTCCTCTTCCTTCTTTGCCTTAGACAATGGTTCATTCATATGTCTCTACATGTGGTTCACCTGCTCATCTCATCAAAAAAATGATATATATATATAATATACAATGACACACACACACATCAATTCTGATGAGTTGCTGGCCGGAAGTGGGGGCGCAGGCAACGACGATATCGAGAACGCCATCTCCTGCATAGAAATACTATATTGCAATATATATATATATATATATATTGCACTGTATCACTGAATGCAATGGATGCAGCCCATTCAGGAGGTGTGCACGGCACCTTTGATATTCTCATAGGTTGTAGTACTTTTGGAGGACCCTGGGCAGCAGCGGTATTGCAACACTCCAGATATCATTGTACTACGAGTACATTATATCTATATATCTTTATACAGCAGGCATCATTGCATCAACCATTTTGTAAAGGCACCTGTTCAAGAGACATCGGCAACGGAGAAGCTGGCGGATACAGCACACCTTGCCGTGGGGACGAGATCTCCTGACAGGAAATTGAACACCATAGGTTCAAAAGTAAGGCCACATTGTAATGTCTCCAGCCTTGGCTGGTGGCGGGATCACGCAGTTCTTCTTTTTGAGGACAGGTGCCATGGTCTGAATATGTGTAGATATATATATGTATACATATGTATTATATATATATATATATATTTACATATGGATGGAATGTATCAATGATTTGCGTAATGTGTGCAACTTGTTGTAACTGATTCGAAAGCAGCTGGAGCCCAGAAGAATGATGACCATCCACAATTATCTATCTATGTTTTTTTTGTTGGTTTGTTTTGGTATTATATATATATATATACATAGTTGGATCGATGTAAGCAAATCGTATCGGTGAATGTATAGACAGATGTATGTTTGTGTTTATTGTTTGAATTGGTCCAAAACCAGCACATTTTGGAGACGGCACATGGAAATGATCCCAAGCACACTGGCATACCAAGATTTCAAGTGATGTAGATAAGTGTATATAAAACATATCATGAATATACATATATATATATATAATGCATTCGTCTCAGCACACTTCTGGATGTGATGTGGCAGATAGATACATACATGCATAAATATGTACGTGTATATATATAATGTATATATCTATATATATATATATGAATATAGGATCTGCAAGCTGAGGTTCTGGACTTTGGATCCCCTGACTCCTGACCTTTGTGTCCAAGCCAGTGATAACATCATTTTGTCATGGAACAAAAACCACAGATAGAAAATTCGTGCTGAGTCCGAGGCATTCACTGCTGTGCAAACATCACCTGAGCCCCCGTCAGGGTGGGGGATATATTCATATATGGCAAATACACTATATATATATATGTATTATATATATACATGTATATATGTGTATAAAGCTATATATATATATATTTGTTTACGTAATATATGTATGAATTCAATATAGAAATATGTTCATTTATATATATAATGCATATTGGAAGCTATGGGCAGATCCGGCCAGTAGGTAGAGGTGATAATTTTGATTCACACATCCGATCTATCTATATATATACAGTATATATATATATAGGGGGATACAACAAAAAAAACTATATATACAGTATATAAGTATATAGCTGGAAGTATTCATAGTCCCGAACAATATGTTATATATATATAAATATATAGTATATATATATTACAAAACATATGTATATATTCAATATATTCAATATATTCAATATATTCAATATATTCAATATATTCAATATATTCAATATATTCAATATATATGTATACATATATATATATATATATCGTTCCACAATTTTCCACATGGAAAGTGGTCTTTCTCTGCCAGGAATGTCCACGTTCAGCCATTTCATCCATGTAGATTCCAAGCAATGGTCGAGGCTGATCCGTCCTCAGCCCTTAGGATGGGTGGAGGCATGAGATCCGATCGAATGGCTCTGCTACCATACTGTCTGGAAGTCCCGTGAACGCCAGTAAGTCGACAATGTGCACGAAGTTCTATATATATATATATGTATATATATATATATGTATATATATATATATGATTATTCATTTATACATACATGTATATATATATATACATATTCAAACATGTATGTATATGTAGATATATATATATATATCTATTTGTATATATACATATCTATATATACACAAGTGTATATATATATATAAACCATGTATATACTGTTTATATATACATACAATAAATATATATATATATATATTGTGTTATATAATATGTGTGTGGTACCTGCATCACAAATTCTTATATATTATTTATTTATATGTACTAGCATATTTATATACACATTATATTAATATATATATATATATTGTAATATATTGTAATATATGTGTCTTGGACACAAAGATCCTTTGTATTGTATGTATATATATATATTTATATATAGTTTTTATAAATTATACACAGCACTTACTTTCTAGACCCTGCCTCAGAAACCTAGTGAAGACGCAAGATATAGTGGTCATGCCTCAATTGAAGCTTGTCTCGGACTTCCACCAGTTCTACCACCTCAGCTTCGACCCGCTGCAAATTTGCACAGGTCCGGGAGCAGGATTTCCGCATCTAGAAAAAAACTGCTACGACTGCCAGGGCCATTGGGTGTCATCTGTCGGAGTGTAACTCGCTTTGAGCGACAATGCGTGGATCGCGTGTCTAGCCCTTTTCGACAGAGCAGATGCGCTGTCGTCTCCTTCGCTTGGGAAAGAGTCTGATGCGTCGTCCGCATTGCCTGGTCCCGTTGCAAACATTATATATATAAATATATGTATATAGCCTCCATAATATATCTATATATATGTGTGTGTTTTATTCATTTATATATTTGTTTATTTAAATATATATATATATGTATATTTATATATTTATTTATTCATTTATATATTTATTTATATATTTATTTGTTTGTTTGTTCCCTTATGTATATTTATATATAAATATATATATATAGTCATATATGTATATATATAATTATCAATATATATATAATTATCAAAAAAAAATATATATATATACATATATATATATACAAGGCCACTGTAGCCGGCACCTGCCAACACAGCCCTGACGTAATATATAATCCCCCAAGTGCCCTGACATTTATGTACTGCAGAAAGAAGATTGAACCTAGGCACCAATCAGCCGGGATCAGACTCAGAACCGCAGTACTAAACATTCATATCATGAGCCAGGTGCCCCGACATATATGATCGCAGGACCACAGCCTCGGCTGACACGGTTTGACATGACACTGATCAACACAATATATACACACAGATGCGAGTGAGTAGGAAGCGGAATTGTAACATCGACATATGTGCATTTTTTTTCCTTAGCAATGTAAGTCTATAGTTACAAATGCAAACATGGTTGTACACATTGCAAGCAGTAATGCGGCAATGCAATACGGAAATGACAAATATATATATATCTTTACAAGATACATATATATGTATATATATATACATACATATATATATACAATTGCTTGCCACACACCAAGAAAATGATGACTGTGAGATACAGTATTGACCGTCTGTATATGATGTGTGCAACCTGTTGTAACTGATTCGAACGCAGCTGGAGCCCAGAAGAAGGATGAACATCCGCAATTATCTATCTGTGTTTTTGTTTGGTTTATTTTGGTATTTTATATAATATATATATATATATATTTACATAGTTGGATCGATGTATCGATGTAAGCAAATCGTATCGGTGAATGTATAGACAGATGTATGTCTGTGTTTATTGTCTGAATTGGTCCAAAACCAGCATATTTTATAGACGGCACATGGAAATATGTCAATATATATATATATATATACTCGTATGTGTATATGTATATATGTATATATACATAAGTACATGTACTCATATATATATATATATTCGTATGTTTCCTGATCCCAAGCACACTGGCATACCAAGATTTCAAGTGATGTTAGTGTAAAACATTTCCTGAATATACATACGTACATATATATACAATATCATCATAGTTTGATCAGTTTGCAATCCTTCCTGTGCATCAAAGTTGTATCAGTTTGCAATCCTTCCTGCGCATCAAAGTTTTATCAGTTTGCAATCCTTCCTGCGCATCAAAGTTTTATCAGTTTGCAATCCTTCCTGCGCATCGTAGTTTCATCAGTTTGCAATCATTCCTGTGCATCATCTTTTTATCAGTTTGCAATCATGCCTGTGCATCATAGCTTTATCAGTTTGCAATCCTTCCTGTGCATCATAAATACATACATACATAAATAAATATGTGTATAATGTATATATATATATATAGGATCTGCAAGCTGAGGTTCTGGACTTTGGATCCTCTGACTCCTGACCTTTGTGTCCGAGCCAGTGATAACATCTATAAAGGTGATCATGCAATTTTAAACATTTTGTCATGGAACAAAAACCACAGATAGAAAATTCGTGCTGAGTCCAAGGCGTTCACTGTTGTGCAAACATCACCTGAGCCCCCGTCAGGGTGGGGGATATATTCATATAGGTATTATATATATATATATACATGTATATATGTGTATAAAGGTATTATATATATATGTGTTTACGTATGTATGAAATAAATAGAGATACGTTCAGTTTATGCATTTTGGAAGCTATGGGCAGATCCGGCCAATAGGTAGAGGTGATAGTTTTGATTCGCACATCCGATCTATATATATATATAGAGAGAGAGAGAGATAAAAAAAAACAATATATATATATATATATACAGTATATAAGCATATAGCTGGAAGTATTCATAGTGCCGAACCATATGTATATATATATATATACAATATGTATTACAAAACATGTGTATATATTCAATATATTCAATATATATATATATATATTGTTCCACAATTTTCCACATGGAAGGTCCACGTCCTCCACCAATGCTGGAATCTTTGTAGGGTGTTCACACAGGAACCGTGCAAGCTCCTGACGACTGCAGCGTGAAGTGCCCATGCCAAGTATATAAGCTATCGTTCATTATGTTCAGATAGGGCCCTGCGCCAATGCCGTAGATGTCGGTCCCTTTCGAGCGACGTGCATGTGGGCCGTAGGCGCCGTCTGCGCGACAAAGAAGCCACACTCCGATCGAATGGTTCTGCGACCAGACTGTCTGGAAGTCCCGTGAACGCCAGTAACTCGACAATGTGCACGAAATTCTACATATATATATATATATACTCGTATATATATATATATATACGAGTATATATATATATATACTGTATATGTTTATTCATTGTACCTAGATCCACCATCATTTTGGATACAATTACCCTGAAAAAGGAACAAAGGGATTTTCACATGCCCCTACTCATTGAAGCATCATGCGCTGATCTTTTCTCTCCCTTGTTCTTACCCTGGTTTCTTCAGAATCTTCTTGACTTTGCAAAGCTTTGATTGAAATGCCACCCCATATATACCTTTGAGGGGTTCGTAAAGTGCATTGTCTACTATTGACATGCCGTGAGATCCTTGCTACACGTCCTATGAAATCCTCATTGTCTTCACAGTTGAAAATAACTGGTGAAAGGACCCACTGGTCCCCCTTCTGCACATTTGCTTTGATCTCAAAAATTGTTTCAGCAAGAATGTGGAATTTTGGTTTGAGACCAAAGAGCGCCCTTCCCAAATCTAGACAATGTCCCGCAGCATAGTTGTATGCCCTCAGTGCCACCAAACCCTTCAAGTACATGAGTTCTGCGCACTTGGTAGGCAACCAAAGATCATGGCTGTACTGTATATTGAAACATGTATATACTGTATATATATATATATCAATATCTATTTATATATACATATATATATATATATATATATATACAAATGTCTATATATATATATATTAACCATGTATATATTGTATATATATATATAAATATATATGTATATATATATTTATATGTTTTATAAAATATGTGTGTGGTATCTTCATCACAAATTATTATATATATATATATCATTTATTATATATGTATTACTAGCATATATACATACATAATATATATATATATATATTGTCTTGGACGCAAAGATCCTTTGTATTGTATTTATATTTATATATATATAGTGTTTATAAAATATACTGGTATATATATAATGTACAAAACAATTGTAATATATATATATAGTTAGTTTTCTTTGATCCTGTATGTATATGTACCTACTATAGATTAGATATATAAATATATACTCTTATATACTATATAAATTTGCGCAAAGGAATGCCAACTACCAACTGCGATCGATGCACCTTCGCATGTGCGTTTTCTTCACGGTCCGGGAACAGGATTTCCGCATCTAGAAAAAACTGCTACGACTGCCAGGGCCATTGGGTGTCATCTGTCGGAGCCAGCCACGATCTGCATCTCTGGTTTTTGGACGGCATTCGCCGCACACTCCACCAAGCGGTTCCACAGCATTTCTTCGTTGGCTATGACGAGCCGTGCGATTCCACAAAGAAGAGCAATTGCACAACTGATGCGCTCTTGGTCAAAAAGTGCGGCTTTTCCGGGAGATACTGTATATACTGTATATATATATATATATAGCCTCGATAATGTGTATATAAATATATATATATATATATGTTTATTTATTTGTATATATATATACAAGGCCACTGTAGCAGGCACCTGCCAACACAGCCCTGACGTAATAATCCCCCAAGTGCCCTGACGTTATGTACTGCAGAAAGAAGATTGAACCTAGGCACCAATCAGCCAGGATCAGACTCAGAACCGCAGTACTAAACATTCATATCATGAGCCAGGACCACAGCCTCGGCTGACACGGTTTGACATGACACTGATCAACACAATATATATATATATATACACACACAGATGCGAGTGAATATGTGCACTTTTTTTCCTTGGCAATGTAAGTCTATAGTTACAAATGCATACATACAGGGTTGTACACATTGCAGGCACTAATGCAGCACTGCAATACGGATTTTTTTTTAGAAAAAAATATCTTTACAAGATATATATATATATATAAATACAATTGCTTGCCACACACCAAGAAATTGGTGACTGTTAGACATTGACATTCTGTATATACTGTACATCGCGTGCAGGCGAAAAGTAACAAAAACAACAGATAGAAAAATATGGCTACCAAAACGTCCTGAACACAATGAAGAACACATCACATCAACATCAGATATATATATATATATATAGCTATACACAACTGTATATAGATATATATATATATATATATAAATATATTAAACAAAAAAAACAAACATATACGGAATGTTCATGCTTGTATAAAGACACCCCATGTAATAATATATATATATTGCGATTAGCCCCAACACACTTCTAGAGGTGGTGGGCATCACAATCACTGATTCTGAATAGTATTGTTTCAATATGGTAAAACTTAAGANATATATATATTGCGATTAGCCCCAACACACTTCTAGAGGTGGTGGGCATCACAATCACTGATTCTGAATAGTATTGTTTCAATATGGTAAAACTTAAGATGCACACATAATTGTTACACTAAGTATCCAATTTACATGGAGTGTCTGCTATACAAAAGTCGATGCC
>BGPT01001403.1:117254-132739 GCA_003297045.1 Symbiodinium sp. clade C Y103 | reverse complement strand
TGACCATTACCAGCAAATTAACAGCTGCCTCATCCGGATACGCGTACGTTGTCGGTACTGGTGCTGAACTTGGCTCCTGTCAAACAGCTTCTGCTTCAACAGAAACTATATATATATATATATAAAGTGACATTCAACCAATTTGACCATTACTGTTTATATATATATATATATAAATATATATATATATATATATCAAAACTTATATATATATATATATGTGAGGGTGCGTCTGAGAGAGATCAACATGCTCATTAAGACTCCAAAGAACGAGCCTTCCTCTTTGGCTTGCTCGGCTGACTCGGCTCCTGTCAAACAGCTTATGCTTCTGAAGAAGCTATATGTATATATATATATATATATAAAGTGATCTTCAAGCAATTTGACTATTACTAGTACCAGAAATTATATATATAAGGGTGATGATGTGTCTGATGCGCCTGCGGTGTCGGTGCTGCTGGTGGAGGCGGTGGGGGAGGAGCCTCAAGCAGAGCAGGTAGTTCTAGTGGTGGTGACGGACAGTATATATATATATATATATCATTTGCTAATCGTAACTCTAGGAAAAAATGAGATAATAAATAAATGCATTGCATGATGAGATAAGACGACAAACGCATTGCGTGCCTTCCCAGGAGGTAGGACAACCATACCTTTTTTCGACGGCGGCGCCATGGTAATAAAAAAACAAATGTGTCTGGTTATAAATATATATATATATATATACGAGTATATATGTATTTTTTTTAGTAATAATTATTAGTTGGAACACTAACATTTAGCTGGTCATTATATATATATATACACTGTAATCATATATATATAATTTTATATATACAAACATTAGAAACATACATTTGATTGGAACCACATGCATTATTATATATATGTATAAATTTAAATACACATTGAATATTCACATACATACTGACATACTTCGGATTCACAGCAACAGTTTCCATATATTTTGAAATGTATATATATATATACATATATATATATATATAGTGTAATCTATCTATATATATATATATACATATATACGTATTTGCAACCTATATACATGTGCCACTCTGCCTACTGGTACTGAGTGTATTGAAGGTGTGTGCCAATCGGCATGCTGTGATGTTTAGTGAAGGTGTGTGTGCGTGTGTGCCAATCGGCGTGCTGCGGAGTGTAGTGAATGTGTGTGTGTGCCAATCGGCATGCTGTGGGGTCTAGTGAATGTGTGTGTGTGTGTGCCAATCGGCGTGCTGTGGAATGTAGTGAATGTGTGTGTGCCAATCGGCATGCTGTGGAGAAGTTGAAATGGAAGCTGTTTTCAAATGCAGCTTGAGCCGGAGAATCAACGGGAATTTTCTATCTGTGGTTTTTGTCCATGGTTTCCTTTTCTCGTAGCCAGTTTCGGTCATCGTCACATGCTTTCAGAACCACTGCATTTCATCTCCATTCAATCTCACCAAAATTCTATACATAAATTTAAGTTTCTTTTTGAAAGTTGCTGCAGAATCACAATATATGCATGTCATTCTATATACTGGAAACCATGGAATTGCCGGATACAGTATATATATATATGTCCGCAGAACCACAGCCTCGGCTGACACGGTTTGACATGACACTGATCAACACAATATATATATATACACACAGATGCGAGTGAGTAGGAAGCGGAATTGGAACATCGACATATGTGCATTTTGTTTTTCCCTTCCAAGAAATTGGTGACTGTGAGACATTGACCTTCTGTATTGTACATCGGGTGCAGGTGAAAAACCAATAGATAGAAAAATATGGCTACCAAAATGTCCTGAACACTATGAAGAATACATCACATCAACATCAAATATATATATATATAGTTTTACACAACTGTATATTATATATATATATACACAATAAAAAAAAACTATACGGAATGTTCATGTTTGTATAAAGACACCCCATGTAATAATATATATATTGCGATTAGCCCCAACACACTTCTAGAGGTGGTGGGCATCACAATCACTGATTCTGAATAGTATTGTTTCAATATGGTAAAACTTAAGATGCACACATAATTGTTACACTAAGTATCCAATTTACATGGAGTGTCTGCTATACAAAAGTCGATGCCAACACATCTCCATCGACTGTGAAACAGCTGCTCGCCGGGTCAGAGTAACGACGCCCCCTGTAATTTCATATATAGATATGGTGAGCCCCAACACACTTCTAGAGGTGGCGGGCGTCACAATCACTGATTCTGAATTTCAATGTGGTAAAACTTAAGATGCACATGTATATTATATAAATATATATATATATATATATATATATAGTATACTGTATATATATGTATATACGCATAGTTGTCACACTAAATGTTCAATTTACGAGTACAATTTACAAGGGGGTGTCTGCTACTGCCACGTAAAAGCCGATCGTGGCACAGGTCCATCGACTGTGAAACAGTCGCCGCCCCGGTCAGATAATGATCTTCCAGCCTCAGAACGTGCAGCTATCAACCTGGTTGAACAGGAAANGCCGCCCCGGTCAGATAATGATCTTCCAGCCTCAGAACGTGCAGCTATCAACCTGGTTGAACAGGAAAAATGCGGTACGAGTACATTGGTACTGTACCATATATATACTCAGATCCACGCACGTATCAATGCCATGACGTCGATCGTGAACCGCACCTGCAAGTGGAAAGACTTACGACTGTATATGTGTATATATATATATACAAAGATATATATATATATATATATAGCATGAAGACAGGTCTGCCGAACCGAACCTTGTGATGCTTCTTGGTGCTGTTGTAATTCGTGGTCAAGTGAACACATTGCCGATCCATTGGACGTATTTCTCCATCCCTGGCATCCACCGACAACCGATGCAGAACAGCCCAGAACACGCACATATATATATATATATACTCATGTAAACATAGAGTATATTCCATATTCGATCATATTTATATCTATGTATATATATATATATATACATGTTCATATTATTTATAAAATATGTATAAAAAATATATATATATATATATATATTTAATGTGTATGTATAAATATATACATATAATACTCGTATCTTGGTAGCAGTTTATATATATATATATTCTATATATATATATATAGACAAATTCCCACCAAGTTCATGACGAGTGCAATTCAAGCAAGCAAACAGGAAACCGTACAGTATATTGTACCTCCAGATCTTCGCAGCACTGTGAGAATCGGTCCAGTGGTATAGAACCTATGGTAGGAGTTAGCGATGAAACAATCAGCGATGTAATACATATATAAGCAGCATCTGGGGACCAGGCAGTCGGCAGTGCTCGTTGCGGAATAAGAACCTTAGTTGAATATATGCATATATATATATATTCAATGACTGTGCATATTTGTAGGAAATAATTGGACATACACGCAACTGCCAGAACAATGGTAATAAAGCAGTTGCGCTGAGATCTACACCAGGTCAGGTGGTTGAATCCCCTGGCAATTGCACATATATATGCGTGTGTATCACGAGTATATGAATATACTATATACATATATATATATATNACCAGGTCAGGTGGTTGAATCCCCTGGCAATTGCACATATATATGCGTGTGTATCACGAGTATATGAATATACTATATACATATATATATATATATATACATATATACAATACATATATATATATATGATATTACCAGGCCTCCTTGTGCCCCTGATGGGCTGCAATCTGCAAGGTGTTGTGAGCAAGGCGTATCACCACCCGCCCCTCAGAAGCTTCACTCGCGACCTTGCTGCAAGTACTCGTATATAGCAAGTTCTACATACAGACGATAAACTGAATCTGAGAACGAGGCTCTGATCTGTGCGAGACTCCATCCTATCTCCTCCAGAGCCTTGGTTAAAATGCGAGACACCGCTCCACTTGCGTGTGTGTGTGTGTGTGTATCCATATATATGTATATATATATACATATCGATATATATACTGGTATATATATGTATATATATATATATATATACATATATGCCATCTGAGTCCGACGCGCTGATGTTTACCCATCCATCTTGCTCCCGCGGGAGCCATGATTGCCAACGGAGGCACCAAACGAGCGCCTAATGATATGGCGGTGATGAGACATTGATTCAGCTTGTGGTTTGCAACACTCAATGCAACCAAGCCACGTGAGACCAGTTTTTAATTGTCTGCTTCCACTCCTGCATGCAGCGAACAGCATATATATATATACATAACACGACTACATATAATATATATATGTATATAGTATATATATATATTATATATAGTATATAGTTACAGTATATATGTATATATAATATATGCAATATATATATATATATATATTAGTATATATATATATAGTAGTATATATAGTAGTATATATATAGTAGTATATATATATATATGTTAACAAGTGTCAACCACATCTGCATAGCCGCGAAGCCTGATCTTCTGATGAAGTCCACCGACGCGAAGATGACGAGAATGTTGTTGGTGGTCCCACATCTGGTTCCTGCCCATTGTATCTGTATATATATATATATATGTGTATGGTATATACGAGTATATACATATATACATATATATAGTAATTATGCATTATTTCTATATATATATAGATACATATGCCATATGTTTGACTTGTACTCTGCCAGTATGTATAAGATATATAATATACCATTTGTGTATATATGGGTACCCATATATATATATACACTTTGAAACAAACATTTGGTTTGTACTCACGTAACTGAGTCTCTGACATCCTCCACGTCAATAACCGCCGCAACCTGTATATAATGTTTGAAACAATTATATATATATAATCTCTGCTTTTGACGTTGGATGCACAAAGACATTCGAAGATTTTGCAGTTGAAGCAATTCAGNGTATATAATGTTTGAAACAATTATATATATATAATCTCTGCTTTTGACGTTGGATGCACAAAGACATTCGAAGATTTTGCAGTTGAAGCAATTCAGAACCCCCAAATGAGCATGGCAGCAAATCATGTATATATTATATATATATGTGTGTGGTTGTATCTTCTCTGAACACGTATATGAGGCATCGACGGCTGCTGTTGCTGGAGTTGCTGGTTTGGCCTCGACAGGTCATGTGTATATATATATATAGATGAANCTGCTGTTGCTGGAGTTGCTGGTTTGGCCTCGACAGGTCATGTGTATATATATATATAGATGAATTTGCACAGCTGATGTGTTTCAAACCCTTGTGACAAAGCGAGACAAAAAGAACAAGACATCACAACAACATCATGTATATATATATATAATCATATACACACACAGACATATACATATATATATATAAATACGGAATGTTCATGTTGGTATAAAAACACTCCTATCATTTTGTATATTGTGGTTATCCCCAACACGTATATATGTATATATATAATGAAATAAATACAGTAAATATATATATATATAAGCTTTGAACACTTGAAAAATGAACTATATAGCCTTGACGGGGACCTTTGCCGGGGATCTTGGTCTCGCCTGCACAGCTGAGATNTATAAGCTTTGAACACTTGAAAAATGAACTATATAGCCTTGACGGGGACCTTTGCCGGGGATCTTGGTCTCGCCTGCACAGCTGAGATAGTTCAAAATCCCGTGACAAAGCAGCACAGTAAGACACATATATGCATATTGTGTTTCTCCGAACACTGGAAATAAAGGATCCAGCTGATCCAAGCTTTGCTGCAGGTTTTGGCCGGGCCGGGCCCGGCCGGGCCGGAGATTTGGNCGAACACTGGAAATAAAGGATCCAGCTGATCCAAGCTTTGCTGCAGGTTTTGGCCGGGCCGGGCCCGGCCGGGCCGGAGATTTGGGTCGCACCGGTCGCACCTTAACAAGACATGTATGATTCTGTCCATCATATATATATATATATATATATAGGGCCGCAGCCCCTTCTTCCAGGGCCCACACGACTTCCTCACTCGGAACCTGCGCGGCTGAAGTAGTTCGGAACTAAATGACAAAGCAACACAACCAAACATTGTTTTACGATATATATATATATATATATGTGCGTGTCTGTATCTTCTCTGAACACTGATATGAGGCATTGACTGCTGCTCTTGCTGGAGATTTTGTTCTGGCCTTGATAGGTCATGGTAACAAAGCGACAACAGGAACACTCTTTTTGAAGAAGACATCACATCAACATCGGACTCGGGACCTGCACGGCTGAAGCGGTTCGGAACTACATGACAACGTAACTCAACAATACATGTTTACGATATATATATATATATATGCAATATATATATATATATAGAATATATATATATATAATACAAATAAATACAAAATCAGCTCAGTCAAAGTGAAGGCCTTCAAGGCAGTTGATGGTTTTGGTCTTCTTCGTACCTCAACATAGTCCCATGACAAAGCACCACAACCAAAAATGTTGACAAGATATGATACAGTATATATATGTATATATATATATATACATATAATGAGACAACTACTGGTAGATATATATATATATATATAGATATTCCAGTATGTGTATATACTCACATATATATATATATACTTCTTCACTGAAGACTTGAGGAACCAGCCTTATCATCCTTGGAGAACGCCTCGGCCTTTCCATCAGATGAGCTGGCCTCAATGGANATATACTTCTTCACTGAAGACTTGAGGAACCAGCCTTATCATCCTTGGAGAACGCCTCGGCCTTTCCATCAGATGAGCTGGCCTCAATGGAATATGTATGTATATATATATATATACCTGTTCAAATATATAACATTTGTCACAATCTTGACTGACTATATAAATATTCACAGGGCCAGCCTCTGAAGCCGCCTGACCGAATCATGCATGGTCAGAATATGAATTAAAACTCAAAAAAAAACTATTGTCTGAATCTGGCATTGAATGATACTGTAGAAGCTATCAATTGTTGGGCCTTCTTCTTCTTCTTCTTGTCGGATCTTGAAGACTTCTTGGATGTACTTCTCTTTCTCACCTCAAGAGGTATATATATATATATAGTATATATATTTACTTGTATATATATATATATGCATATATGATATATACTGTATGCAGCATATAGATGTAGATATGGATGGTTCGAAGAAATGGAATATGTGTATATATATATAAATACCCATGCAGTAAAATATGTATTTCTTTGCAATGAAATAATGTCTGTATATACACATAAAGCAACTATACATATGTACATATATATATATACATATTATATATATATATTATAGATATAGAGATAAATATGCTCATTGAGACTCCAAAGAAGAAGCCTTCTTCTTCGGCCCGCTTGTCTCCGCCTCCTGTGGAACAGCTGCTGATTCTGANGCTCATTGAGACTCCAAAGAAGAAGCCTTCTTCTTCGGCCCGCTTGTCTCCGCCTCCTGTGGAACAGCTGCTGATTCTGAAGGGGACCTTCAAGCAATTTGACCATTACCAGCAAATTAACAGCTGCCTCATCCGGATACGCGTACGTTGTCGGTACTGGTGCTGAACTTGGCTCCTGTCAAACAGCTTCTGCTTCAANTGACCATTACCAGCAAATTAACAGCTGCCTCATCCGGATACGCGTACGTTGTCGGTACTGGTGCTGAACTTGGCTCCTGTCAAACAGCTTCTGCTTCAAAAGAATCTATATATATATATAATATATATAAAGTGACATTCGACCAATTTGACCATTACTGTATATATATAAATAAATATATATATATATATATCAAAACTTATATATGTGAGGGTGCGTCTGAGAGAGATCAACATGCTCATTAAGACTCCAAAGAACGAGCCTTCCTCTTTGGCTTGCTCGGCTGACTCGGCTCCTGTCAAACAGCTTATGCTTCTGAAGAAGCTATATGTATATATATATATATAAAGTGATCCTCAAGCAATTTGACCATTACTAGTACCAGAAATTATATATATATATATATGTGATAATGTGTCTGATGCGCCTGCGGTGTCGGTGCTGCTGGTGGAGGCGGTGGGGCAGTAGCCTCAAGCAGAGCAGGTAGTTCTAGTGGTGGTGATGGACAGTATCATTTGCTAATCAGAACTCTAGGAAAAAAATGATATAATAAACAAATGCATTGCATGATGAGATAAGACGACAAACGCATTGCGTGCCTTCCCAGGAGGTAGGACAACCACACCCTTTCTCGATGGCGGCGCCATGGCACTAAAAAACAAATGTGTCTGGTTATATATATATATATTTGTTTTTTTAGTAATAATTATTAGTTGGAATACTAACATTTAGCTGGTCATTATATATATACACTGTAATCAGAAAAAAAATAATATATATATATATATATATACAGATAAATTTATGTATACAAACATTAGAAACAGGCATTTGATTGGAATCACATGCATAATTATATATATTTATACATACATATATATATATATAATATTATATTATATTATATTTATATATTTAAATACACATAGAATATTCACATACATACTGACATACTTCGGATTCACAGCAACAATTTCCATATATTTTGAAATGTATATATACATTTATATTGTAATCTATATCTATATATATATATATGTATTTGCAACCTATATACATGTGCCACTCTGCCTACTGGTACTGAATGTATTGAAGGTGTGTGCCAATCGGCATGCTGTGGTGTTTAGTGAAGGTGTGTGTGTGCCAATCGGCGTGCTGTGGAGTGTAGTGAATGTGTGTGTGCCCATCGGCTTGCTGTGGGGTTTAGTGAATGTATGTGTGCCAATCGGCGTGCTGCGGAGTGTAGTGAATGTGTGTGTGCCAATCGGCATGCTGTGGGGTCTAGTGAATGTGTGTGTGTGTGTGTGCCAATCGGCGTGCTGTGGAGTGTAGTGAATGTGTGTGTGTGCCAATCGGCATGCTGTGGAAAATGGAAGCTGTTTTCAAATGCAGCTTGAGCCGGGGGATCAACGGGAATTTTCTATCTGTGGTTTTTGTCCATGGTTTCCTTTTCTCGTAGCCAGTTTCGGTCATTGTCGCATGATTTCAGAACCACTGCATTTCATCTCCATTCAATCTCACCAAAATTATATACATAGACATAGATTTAAGTTTTTTTTTGCAAGTTGCTGCAGAATCACAATATATGCATGTCATTCTTCTGGAAACCATGGAATTGCCGGATACAGTATATACATAGATAGATACTCATTCAATACCATGCCAATGTGAGCCTGATGTAGGACCTGTGCGAATCGGACCGGATTACTATATATATACATTATATCATCCAGTATGTATGTGTTATATATATATATGTACATACAGTATATATATATATAATTCCATCGTAGGGCTGAATTATATCAGATTGATTGTGTTTATCTTCGTTTAATAAATACAAATGTGTATATATATATATATATATACAGCAAACAATATATATATATATATATATCCTTCTTTATTTTCCCTAAATCTCACTTGACAATTGGAACCAGTAGTGAACAGCTGTATTGCTTTCTTCAATATATATATATATACAATATTGTTTTTTTGTCACAACATATATATATATGTACAATATATATATATATATATCATCGAAACAGCTTACTCTGGGGCGCCGCTTCCCATCAGTCGTCTCATTCCAGCCTCGGAGCGGAAGACATGTACTACATAGGGAGTACTGTAGGGTTATATATATATATAAACGTCGTCTCGTGTGGGAAACAATCGCTTCATATGAGTGTCTGCCTTTCCTAACATGCCTGAGTTTCCGAAAAGAATATATATATATATATAAGGATCCGCTGGGTCCTTTGCCAAAGCCTCAGCAGCGTCGCGTTGTCGTTGACGCCTCGGTTTAGTGGCTGATGGACGAAAGAGCGTCCAACAATTGGAAGTCCCATTCATTGTATATATATATATTGGTTTTCTGTCATTATATATATATATATAATTATATATATATATATACATATCGCTATTGGATAGGCTTTAACTACTACCGGTACAATACTAAAGTGATGTTCAACCATTTTGACCGTGTCTCATCTGTATATATATATATAAATATCATTCATCCCAACACACTGCAAAGTCGCAGATGTCACGCAAATGCTTTGCATTTGCATGTCATTCATCCCAACACACTTCTGGAGGTGGCGGATTTATCTAAAATAGCAAAGTCGTAGATCCCATGCAAATGCTTTGCATTTACCTGTCATTCATCCCAAAACACTTCTGGAGATAGCGGATTTATCTAAAATGGCAAAGTCATATATATATATATATATGCATGCAGGAAGCCAAGAAATTGAAAGATTATATATATATATATGTCATTCATCCCAACACACTTCTGGAGGTGGCGGATTGGTAACCATATTTATATATATATATATATATTTTTTAAGTTAAGTACCTGGAAATTATATATAATACATATATATATATATATATATTATGAATGAATGAAGAGTAGCAATATGTCGAAACAAATAGAGTTACAATGACCACAAACAGTTCTCTCGCAGGTGTATCCCAACTGTCTGAGCTTCCACGCAACTNAACAAATAGAGTTACAATGACCACAAACAGTTCTCTCGCAGGTGTATCCCAACTGTCTGAGCTTCCACGCAACTGCAGCCTGGTTCCCCCGTCAGGGTGCGGGAATCTATATCTATATATATATATATAGTTATTGCTATTACTATATATGTATATATAGTCGATATAGTTTTGTGCACTTCTCATATTATAGTATATATGTATATAAATTGCTGTATCTCTGATATTACATTTATAATATATATATATATATAATATACATATGTATATATGTATATATATATATTATATATATTCATGTTTATAATTATATATATACCAATAGCACATATATATGATTATATATGTATGGTTGTTTTGCTTGGAGCCATCTGCCCGTGCACTGGTATCTTGCTTTTCGGTCTTTGCACCTTTGTATGCTGCGGACGCTAAGCAGCAGCTTGTCTTCGCTGAAGTGGAATTCAAGCTCTGCCACCCGGAAGCACATCAAGCCTTTCATGTCGGGTGCTCATGGCCTCAAAGGCTTTCAGATTGAAAGCACAGCGGAAGCCGGAGTCTTCGATTCGGAAGCACGGTGGGAAGTCGTGGCGGAAAGCACTACGAAACCAATAGTTGGCTTTCACCATAACGTGCACATCCCCTGCTGTCAGACTGTCGCAATTTACATATGTATATATATATATATAATAGTATGTCACATATAAATGTACTGATATGTACAGTATATACATATATATGTATATCGGATTGTGTTTATAATATATATATACATCAGATTGTATATATATATATATATATGTACATTTACATAATTGACAGCATCATAGCGATGTTTGCCTCGCAGAGTGCAGCAGCGCTTTGTCCATCCAGCTGCTGTCTGCAGGCTTACACTGATACTCGTACATCTCGAAATGAGCGTGTTCTTTGCACGCGAAGCTTCGCTAGTAGAAAAAGTCGTGGAATNTCTGCAGGCTTACACTGATACTCGTACATCTCGAAATGAGCGTGTTCTTTGCACGCGAAGCTTCGCTAGTAGAAAAAGTCGTGGAATCATCTCTTCCACACATGCTCTTTCGGCAGCGGTTGCACACACATAATATTGCCACCTTATAAACTGCTGTTCCTTTATATGGTAGGATGTGCTGCCAAGCAATAAATATATATATATATGTTCTATTATATCATGTTATTTATGTATTATTATAATCAAATATGTACAGTACACATATATATAGTACTCGTATATATATATATATACATGTATATTTTTTTCCTTTTTTAATAATATGTGTATATATATATATAATTTATTTCTACAAATATATACATATATATATAAATATATCATATCTTGATACATACATATATATATATATATATCATATCTTGATATATATATATGCGTACATCAATTCCCTGTCAACCCACCAGGGTCCCTGACACGGCACATGTACAGAATGATGGACATACCTAGGCCAGCGCACCGACTGCGGTATATATTTGTTTTAGTAATTTTTGTGTCTATAATTTAAAACAATGTTTGTAGGCAGTCGTGTACCATGAAAACTATGTTATAAATCTATATATATATATATAGATATATCACTTCCAGCCAATCCATTGGTACAGTACACAGCTTTGGAACTCTCATTGTGTATATATATATATATACTCGTATATACCTACAGTAACCGTTACTAACCGGAATGAACCATATTGCAGGACCTTTTTGATTCGTTGTTTTTTATATAATCAAATCTGGTTGGGGTTCAGTTCAATGGTTCCTTTCAAACTCAGAGGGTCACCTTCCCAAGGACTTGACCAACTACCAGGATCGTCATCCCGTGTTCCCGTGCCTGTTGTTGCGACATATTGGGAATGAGGAACATGGAATGGGGAATAGCTAAAGTGGGATGGTGTCCGGTAGTCTAGTGCCCCAGCAAAGACATTAGCCCATTTGTCTTGCTGTCATGCACTCATAAATCAAAAGATGCGTTGGCCCCAAGGCACATCCCTGCGCATGTCACCGGGCGACAACAGTGACTTTGCCTGTGTGAACTGACATTGGCGTTGTCACACAGGTGGGTGCGNTGCGTTGGCCCCAAGGCACATCCCTGCGCATGTCACCGGGCGACAACAGTGACTTTGCCTGTGTGAACTGACATTGGCGTTGTCACACAGGTGGGTGCGCGCTGTGCTGGAAAGTACGAAAACTCTGACCACCAAGAGAACAGACCATGAACACAACAATAATATATATATATATANCGTTGTCACACAGGTGGGTGCGCGCTGTGCTGGAAAGTACGAAAACTCTGACCACCAAGAGAACAGACCATGAACACAACAATAATATATATATATATATGCTTGAAATACAATTATGTTGTTTTTATTGTCTTATCATTTCATTTCATTGCACATAATGTACATATGTGTACATATATATATATATATATACGAGTACATTATATATATCTATGCAATGGTAATGAATGTATATATATATATAGATACATGTATATATGTATGTATATATATATATATACTCATATACTTTTTCACTGAAGAATTATATAACGGACGAGTCTTCGAGGACAGCACAGCCTTTCCATCCGACGGCGAGCTGGCCTCGGCCTCGTGCATACATACCAGTATGTGTCATGTGTCTGAGTCTTGGCTATATAAATATTCACAGAATCAGCCTTCGATCCTTCGTTTGTCTCGCCTCAACGAATCATGTGCGGTCAAAATATATATTAAAAGATAAAAAAAAGCTTTGTATGGAATTAACTGATATACAAAAATAGTATATAGGAGCTATATATCGGGTGTTGGCCTTTTTCTTCTTCTTCTTCGTCTTCTTGCTCGATGTTGATTCCCTGGATGCCTCAATCGGTGTGGTGGCGGACGATATAAACAGTATCATTTGTATTCATTTGCTAATCGGAACTATATATATATATATATGAGAAATATAAAAACAGATGATGTACAAATGCATTGCATGATGAGATAAGATGACAAACACAGTGTGCCTTCGCAGGCGGATACCAAATCACCGTGAATTTTCTATCTGTTATTTTTGTTCACATTTACATATATATATATATATATATATGTGTGTATTGTATATATATATATATATTGTACAAACTCAGCTTATCCTGTAGGATTTCCGAAATAATTTATATATATAATAGATAGCAACCCGGACAAATCACTTACTCGTACAGCAGCAGTGTTTTCATTTCTCCTGCGTCGAAACTGTAGACGTCACGCAAAGACNAATCACTTACTCGTACAGCAGCAGTGTTTTCATTTCTCCTGCGTCGAAACTGTAGACGTCACGCAAAGACTTTGCATTTACTTGCAAGGAGCCAAGAAATTGAAATTTATGAATACATATATATATATACATATATACAGTATATATGTATATACATATATATCGTTCATCCCAACACACTTCTAGAGGTGGCAGATTGGTAGACATATAAAGGTGGCGGATTGGTAGACATATAAAAAAAAATGGCAAATGGCAAAGTCGTAGATGGCACGCAAATGCTTTGCATTTGCTTGCAAGGAGCCGAGAAATTTAAATCTTATGAATTCAATCATCCCAACACACTTCTNTAGATGGCACGCAAATGCTTTGCATTTGCTTGCAAGGAGCCGAGAAATTTAAATCTTATGAATTCAATCATCCCAACACACTTCTAGAGGTGGCGGATTAGTGGACATACAAAAAAAAATGCCAGAGTCGTAGATGGCACGCAAATGCTTTGCATTTGCTTGCAAGGAGCCAAGAAAGTGAAATCTTATGAATTCAATCATCCCAACACACTTCTAGAGGTGGCGGATTGGTAGACATATTTAAAAAAATGGCAAAGTCGTAGATGGCACGCAAATGCTTTGCATTTGCTTGCAAGGAGCCGAGAAATTTAAATCTTATGAATTCAATCATCCCAACACACTTCTNTAGATGGCACGCAAATGCTTTGCATTTGCTTGCAAGGAGCCGAGAAATTTAAATCTTATGAATTCAATCATCCCAACACACTTCTAGAGGTGGCGGATTGGTAGACATATCAAAAAAATGGAAAAGTCGTAGATGTCACGCAAATGCTTTGCATTTGCTTGCAGGGAGCCAAGAAATTCAAATATTATGAATCTTATGAATATATATATATATACATATATATATATATAATAAAATATATGTATGTATATACTATATATATAGTATCATTCATCCCAACACACTTCTGGAGGTGGCGGATGATTGGTAAACATGGTGGATATATATATATATACATATGATTGATAAAATATTATATTTCTATATTTATATATATAAGATATATATATATATATAGATATGTATATATTTGAATTCCAACTATTTATTCCAACGGCCTGTTGCTTTCATGCGTCTCACACGCTCTTGATTTCGATCCCTTTGGCGTGCCAAGCGCTCAGCAGATTGCCTCGGATGTAAGCCACTACCATCAGGTCTCAACAGGTTCCGTCTTTCCTGCAGGTCTGCACGCCAAAGACACAGTGCTGCTGTTCCTGTCCCCAGCTTTCTTTCAATACCAAAACATAGAACTGCCCTTGAAGCAAATCGGAATGGATTTCGATCCTTTTCATCAAACCTTCCACTTGGGAATCTAAATTCCAGATGCTTCACCACGTCTTGAATAGCTGCGAGAACTTTCATTAGCTTGATACTTAGATCAATATCAGATTGGCCAAGCCCCAATTCAGCGTGCCGTGGCGTCAATCGAAAGTCCCAAGAGAATATGTTGTTGTCGAACGTATAAGCAATATTTGCAATTTGCGAAGGCGCCAGTAATGCTTCGATGACGTCCCC
>BGPT01001403.1:89903-102972 GCA_003297045.1 Symbiodinium sp. clade C Y103 | reverse complement strand
TGGGTGCCGAAGTGTTCCACTCACAGAAAAGACCTTCTCCGAAGTGCTTCACTCAGGTTGCCATGGTACGAGTATCTTGACATGATCGCAGCTTGTGCTAGTGGTATATATATGTATATATTTATACACTATATAGTATTAAGAGTTGCAACTGCAGCCTGAGCTTGGAAAATGAAAATTATTTGTTTCTGTTTTCGAAAAAAATATTTTTTAGTGATCTAAAATAGTGAGGAGCAGATGGGCAGTGTTTGGAAAATCAATATTTATGAAAATCAAAGAGTGATATATCTTACAATGCGAGTGTTGGAACAACAGGCTGGATTTGATGCACTTCAACTGNCAAAGAGTGATATATCTTACAATGCGAGTGTTGGAACAACAGGCTGGATTTGATGCACTTCAACTGGTTTGAAGCGAGTTCTGTATGAGGAGAACCACTGAAGGGACAATGTTTCCCATGAATTTCAAGCGACTGAGCAATGCTGGCGATGGTCCCTCCCCACCTGCAAGATATATATGCATCTATACAAGTATATATATATATATCAAAATACATTGCTTATATATATATATGTATGTATAAAAGTATATACATATATCAGTATATATATACACATATATGTCTATATACATATACCAGTATATATATATATATACACATATATGTCTAATTACATATACCAGTATATATATACATATATATATATATATTCGTATATATACCTTTATTTATAAAACAGTCATAGTATGTATACATATTTAAAAATATATATGTATACACATAGTTATATATACATATTTATAAATATGTATGAAGCCAATCACAAAGTCCATTTGCACAAGCAACGTAGTTGCAAGTTGTTTCTCTGCGCCCACTTTTGCACCAGCTTCCGCAAAAGGGCCTTCGCTTTGGCACGTCTATCCACCACACCCAGATTCTCTAAATGTTTATTGCCATGTGTATATATATATATATCTTTACAGAATGTTTGTATATATATATATACAGTATATATATATATATACAAATGGAAAATGAAGACATCATTGTCATCATAATCCCACCCATACATTTCCACTGGGTGCCCTGACAGTCGCAGAAATATGTGTGTCGCTGAAGAGCTGCCTGAGTGAGAGAGAAGTCGGTTGGAATTTTCTATCTGTGGTTTTTGATGAAATGCTGGTTTATATCGCAACTTCTCAGCACCGGTCCATTATAAATAAAATAACAATACTCTGCAAAACAAATGACAATATATATATACTGTACAAACTATATATATATATTGTGTCGGCCATTATATATTTTTTTTCATGTCATCAATCTGATTGTATATATATATATATGTATATAGACAGTTTACATATATACTGTCTGTGCGTGTGTATATACATATAAACCATCCAGTATATAAACATTCCAGACAGCCAAACCCGGAGGGAGCTGGGAACCCGGGCATTTATTTGTCGGACCTGAGCCCCCGTCAGGGTGGGGGGAACTATTCTTATAAAGTTGGTGAGTATATATATATATGAATATATACATATATATATATATAAACATAAATATATTTGTACACATGTGCATTTACATAGACATAACATAAGTATATAAATATCAACATTTATCTATATATATATATACATGAATACAGCTCTAAAGGCCATTTCTCGAAATATATAATTATATATATAACACCTTCCGCCACTGTATCACTGCTGTTGGCGCTGTTGCTGCTGATGCTGCCTGCGCCGCCTTCCCACTGAGCCGCCTGGTGAATTATGCAATTCCGTCGCTTCAGAATTGGAGGCGTAATGTCATAGCTGTTTCAAACGCAGCTTTTGTCAAGACAGCTGTCGTCTCAGTGACCAACATGCTCCATGTGCTTTTCGTATTTCATGTTGAAGCCAGTATATACATTATATATATATATATTTATTTAATATATATAAAATGTATAAATACATGTATTTTCTATTATTTTCTTATATATATATATCATATAAATATATAGTATGTATATATATATATATATAGTATGTAGAGTATTGTATGTATGTATATGTATATGTATATATATATATATATACATGGAAACCTCAAATTCCTTCTGCTATGCGATCAGGAGACGATATATAGATCGTCGCAGGCTTCGACAAACGCTGCCTCGACCATCTGCCCAGTTGAGCCCTGGCTGCGCCACCGTGTTCGGCCGGGCCTCTCGGGTGAGAGCCGAGGTGCGTCAGTGCAAGATCGCAGCGCCTCGAATCAGTTCTCACAGCGAATCTTCAGAATCAATTCTGAGAGTCCAGTCCATCTGAGTTGCACGTGAGTTCTGACATCAGGGTCCACAACGATGGAATTCGACATGCCAGATGAGTCCTTTCTGACCGGCGGCCTTCGGTCGTTGTACCGGGTTTCAGTGGCAGTAGAAGCATTGAAATCTAGCTGTGCAGGGCCAAAGCCGTCTGCTGAGCGCAAAGTCATTATATATATATATATCAAATCGTCACCATATATATATATATATATACTGTATATATATATATATACATACAAGGCCGAGCTGTTTATTACATATATATTTGTTTTCCCTATACATAGTCATAGTAAGCGCACCATATGTATATATATATATATATGTATATAGTTCACAGTAGCAATGGAATCATGGATCTATATATATATCGGAAAATTTATAGGATCACTATATATATATGAATCCACCATATATATATAGTTCACAGTAGCAATGGAATCATGGATCTATATATATTGAGCGAATATGATCCACCTGAATCCAATATATTTAGTTTCCTGCCACTGCAACTGTATCGCTCCTTCACGTCATCGGCAAGCGCCAAGCTCTGGCGGATTTCTTTCAACGTGTTTTTTCCTTCTGTACTTCCCTCCTGCCATAGACAGGGTAGGAACAGGGACGAATCCATGCCGTCCTGCCCCTGGGTTGAAGCCTCTGGTGGACGATCCAGAATCGAGTGCTTGGCCGATCTCTTTGCAGCGTGCTTTTCTCGTCTCAAGCTCATCCATAGCTTCTTCTCATGGAGCGCATTCTCCTCCAAATTTTGAATGTGATCCAAAAGACCGGCAAGGCTGCCGCAGCTATGCTTCCGTCAAGCGCTGCACTGCACGCATCTTCCGAACCTGGTTGCCAACCGGCCTGGCTATCCAATATATCAGGAACAGGCAAGCCACCACATGATCCGGTCACTTTGAAGCAACAGTGTAGTTAGTATATTGATTGCGCGTCAAGCTCATTCAACCAACAACAAAAATAGTTTCACCAAGCATGTGTTCATATAGCTTCAGACAATCATCGTCAGCACCAGATATATATATATATATGTGTGTGTGTATATATATATACAAACAAACCATCTATGCATATACAATATAAATATATATATATATATATCCATTTCATCCCCCAGTCATTGGGTAGCCCTGACGCTGGCAGACATAGATGAAAAATTGCTGACCTGGGCAGAAGTAAAGCGTAGGGTGTGAGAAACTATATATATATATGTGTATATATACAAATGTGTGTATATAGATGTATATATAAGTGACACACAACCAAAAGAATCATGATGGCATGCATATATACAGACACACATATACCTACATATATATATATATATGTATGAATGCTTCTTTCGTATATACAAGTAGTCATGATGGCCACAATCAGTTATCTCACAAATGTATCCCAACCGTCTGAGTTCCCGCACAACTGCAGCCTGACCCCCCGTCAGGGTGGGGGATCTATTCATTTATATATATATATACATGTATATATATATGTATATATATATATATCTCTCTCTTCAACTGGTGTGATATATATATATATATGTATACAGGTACATGTAGTATGTATATATAGTATATATATACACACATCTGCAACTCTGATGATATATATATATATATACACATATACAACTATCTGATATGAGCGGATTACATATTTGTATATGTATATATATATATATATATCCATATTATTTTCAACATTGTGCTGTGCTACCAGATCCCTTCTCACTTTCATGAGGTATGTGGCAGGGCCGCAGCCAACCTCCGGATGATTCAGAAAGTTCATCATGCCCCTGGCTATCTTGCCCGCTGCTGAAAAGATGTTCCATATCTGACCCCGCTTCATCGGTCACTGGTCCATGGAGAGAGCGCGGGTGGCTGAAGCGGTCACTCCCCGGCACATGGGACCTTGGTGGTCACTTCCTGAACTTGGAAGCCAATCACTGGTCCGGGAGTTGCGTCTCGGAGAACTCCTTGAACATGGTAATGAGAAACACTTTCAACTTCGCCCGGTTGCGCCATACTAGCGTATGACATTTTTCTATCTGCTGTTTTTGTTGAATATTTTTATCTGTCTGATTATAGATATGTAGATGTAAATATGGATGCAAAAAAAAAACATGTAAACTGCACATTCCATTCCCTATTAGAGTGTGAACGTTCATAAACATGTATATATATATATACATATACATACAATAAATACCTGTATGCATGTATGAATGTATCTATATATATATTGAATACAAATGCACAAATAGTTTTTAAATATATATAATGTTGTAGCTCTGACGTGTGCCTAATTATATATATATATATATGTATATATATATATATATGTGAGATAAGTTTCTCTATATATATATATATATGAGTGTATATATATATATATATATATATATCGTTAGGCTCCTGAGAACGTCATGAGCCTCGACGACTGTTGTTTTAGTTCGCTTGGCAGGCAAAGGTCCGGTTCAAGCCTGTGCTGTGCGATGTCGTAGTTCAGTGCCTTCAAGACGAAGGCTCATCCTGGTCTCAATGGCATTCAGGATGCGGAGGCTCCTCTCTGGCTCTTGGAAGGAAGTGGGGCCCGAAGTCGCAGCACTCTTGTGCCATCGGCTCGTCCTCCCCATGCCCAAGGCATCGGTTCCGCCGATCACAGCCTAACTCCTCAGTTGCTGTTGCTTGTTTTGTTCATTTGCAGCCAGCCTCTTCCAACAAGTCCGGACCGACACATTGGTCCACCTCCATATCTTTAGCCGAAGCCAACTATGCTATGAACCGGTGTACATGGCAACACAGGAAACTATTGGAAAATATGTACTGTACATTTGTCTATGTCTATATGTATATATATATATATATATATTCATATATGTGACATATACTGTAGCTGGCAATGTCTTTCGATATATGCATAAATATGTATGTATATATATATATACATGTATCTCTCTATCCCTTATCTCTATGGTTGCCTTATTTATATATATATATATATGTATATATATATATATATATGTAGTGGAGACTAGATATTCATAACATACAATATATATATATATACACATAGGTTTCGAAATCAATATATTCCAGTATATATATATAAACAAGACACGAGCATGATCATCATCATTGTTGTCATCATCATCAGCATCATCATCATCACCATCATCATCATCATCATCATCAGCAACAGCATATATATATATATATACATAGATACAGTATATATATATATATAACTCAGTAAATATCCTTATATCTGTATATATTTATATATCCCCAAGTCAGTCTGGGCCCCTGACAGTCTGGGAAGTACTCGGATAAGCGTTGGCCTCAGCGTGCAAAGATTGGCTTTGCGTTTACTATATATATATATATATGTATATATATTAGTTTTGATATCTGTATGTATATATATATATGGTTGTATTTTTTATTTATATATATATATACATACAATGTAGTTGTTTTCTATATATATATATATATTTGGAACACGTTGAATATCTATGTGTGTATATATATATATTATATATATAATGTGATATATATATATATACTGAGTAGAGATGTATATATATATATATATATCATGTGTGTCACTGAAGAGAACATTGCATGCACCACTGGAAGATGTACAGTAGCGTCTGGGTGTCCGCAACTTCCAAATGTCAGACCTGAGCCCCCGTCAGGGTGGGGGTGCTATTCATATTATGTATATATGTATATATATATATATTATAGACACATATTGAGTATGTATATATATATATGGGAATAAACATATTATATATGTATGTTTATATATATATATATATTCAATGGCAAAAAAACTTGTACCCCAGGCCTAACCCTAAATTGCAACTTTATACATAGGGGGTATATAAGCTATATATATATATATATAAACCATTTATAAAATTGACCAAAATGAGCTATATATATACCACAATGATTTGAGGTACAAGTAGCTTCCAAATAGTAAATAGACAGGCCGGGGCAGCTTCCATGGCCAGCAAAAGCCACATTCTTGACCGACATAGGTCTTGAATTTGAATTGCTGCAGTGAGGGGCAGCTGATCTTCCATTCCACCGCAGAACTCACACCACCAGTCAAACCCCTAGTCTATAGAAAGTATCCCTGTAGGATCAAAAATATATATTCTATATATATTCCAGCATGAATAAGGGTTACCCCAAGGGTCCATGACATGTGTATGTATAATATGAAACAATCACCTGCAATGTGTATATATAGATATATATCAACAATGCACATCTATATATACCACTGAGGTATATAGTGCACAGTCAGTATTATATAGGTTTTTTCACAGTCAGTATTATGTCATATAAGACATCCATAGCAGGTGCAAAGTAGTCCACAGGCGGCTCTGATGGAATCACTGGACGGTCACCACTGAACTGAATAGAAAGGGTCTGCTGCCAACGTCGCTCAGATCGGAACAGATCGTCTGCCGAGCTGTTCCTTTTTCTCTCTAAGGGATGCCTGTAGGTCTTCCTTGTGCCATACTAGACAGCGCGCCTTTATAAAGCGGAGTTGCACTTAGGCAGCAACCGGTTGAATTTGCCTGATAATCCAACATGGCTGGTGNAGCGGAGTTGCACTTAGGCAGCAACCGGTTGAATTTGCCTGATAATCCAACATGGCTGGTGTTGCAAGTCCACCACCAGTCGCTGCGCGTACACCGATGGCATCCCTCACATGTCGGGGGAGCGTGGCTGTCTCAGCCTCCGATAAGACATGAGCCAGTTCGTCGACGTCGACGCTGAGCATGAACTCGCTCGACGCCTGGCTGGATTTATCTGAGTTCCATGCTTTCCAAGATCTGCCGCTGGCGGCGCACTTGAGTCGGAGGAAGCTCTTGGGCATGTTCCGATTCTGTATATACAAAAGACTGTATTTGACAGCAATACGCACGAGTAAAAACTTGATATTATATATATATATATATGTATATACCTTAATATTTGTAGTTATGCTTTGCAATACATATTTATTGCATCTATATATATATATATATGTATATATATATATTCATGTGTATACATATATATATATATATGTCTTCTGCACCTCTATATATATATATATGTATTTATACGTGTAAATATATGCATATAACATGATATGATGTCCCAACGTGATACTTTACGTAAACCATTTCATTTTGAAATGCTTTGATTTCGAATAAGCATCATTGAAGGAATGCCAACTTGCGATGCCCATGCCCATGTTAAAAGGGATCCCTGCTGATGGGCTCGGTGGCAAATATACACTTTATATAGAGAGTAGCACTGATTGGTAGACGGCCACGTGTTTTCGCGCCAACTGAATCGGAGTGACAAGAAGCCACGACGATCCTTACGGCCAACTGAATCGGAGTGACAAGAAGCCACGACGATCCTTGTGATGTTCCCCGGCTTCGCCTCGAATGTGTCCTGAGTAATCAATTTCGAAGTCATCAGCTTTCCAGCCACTCGGCCAGTGACTTGTTTGCTTTTGCAATATCATTCGGCCATGTGTTCTTTGGAGTTACATATTACATAGATATATATATGTATGTATATATGTGTGTATGTATGTAACAGTCAATGTATATAGCATATATATATATATTTATACTGTATGTGGTTTATATATATATACATATATATATGTATATGTATATATTTATATATTTACAGATATTAATGTACTAGTATATATTATATTCCCAGCCCTGTTAGCTTTGTACATGTATATATACATATATACAGAATAAATATATACATACATATATATATATATACATATATATATATATATATACATACATATATATATACATATATTAGTTTGATTCACAGTCACACAATTAAAAAATGTATAGACAGACTATATGTATATATATATATAACATAATCGACCACAATCTTCCACAGGGCTCCCTGACGGCGAATTGCAAGAACCTCAGTGCAGTAAGGAAATCATCAATGGATTGTAGAGTAAATATAGATAATATGGATGTTTCCTAAAATGGAGGTACCCAAAAATGGATGGCTTAAAATGGAAAGTCCTATTAAAATATATGATTTAGGTGTACTCCCATTTTGTGAAACCCATATATACTCTAACAGAATTTTCTATCTGTTGTTTTTGTGCATCCGCAAGCCTTTGTTATCATCCACAATCTTCCACATGACTCCCAGACAGTCGTTGCCCAGCACAGCCTCAGTGTCAATCATTGTGTGTGATACATGTATATATATATATATATTATACAGTATATATAATTAATGTGATTCTGTGTACGTATCAATTCCTGATTTTCGGTAGTATGTCTTGTCAATTATATATATATATATACATGTATTCATGTGTTCTGATAATTATGAAACACATAAACTATGATCAAAATAAAAAACACACAACTATGTATATATATACAGTATATATATTGTCTTACAACTATATAAATGCATAGAATATCAACATATTCTGGTGAATTGTGTGGTACTTAAAAATATGTATATATATATATGTGTGTGTTTGTACGAATATATCTATATTATCTATATATAAAAATATGACATGCACACATTTGTGTTCAGCATTGGAACTCTCAGGTCTCTGTTGTACAGATTGATTGTACAACTTGAAACGGTGAAACATATATACCAGATTCCTTGCAATGGTGGAAAAAAGGAAACAGAATGTCATCTCAACACACTTCTGGAGGCGGCAGATGACTATGGTTCGGTGAAATTGGAAAACACAGCTTTGGTCAAAAGTTGGAGGAATACATTCTGTTATATAATTATATATGTTTTTTCTAGCATGGCCCATCAAAGTTTGCATGAATAATCATACTTATATATATATATATATCAACATCTTCTGGTGAATTGTGCAGTACTTGTAATATTATATATATATATAAATGATGTCATGCACACATTTGTGTTCAGCATTGGAACTATCAGGTCTCTGTTGTACAACTTGATTGTACAACTTGAAACAGTGAAACGCACCAAATTCCTTGAACCCTTAGAAAAAAAGGGAACCAGGAAATCATCTCAACACACTTCTGGAGGTGGCAGATGACTGTGGTTCGGTGAAACTGGGAGGAAGATATTCCGTTAGATAGATACATATATAATCATAAATATACGGGTTATAGCCAAAAAAAAAGTTTGCATGTATATATAGTATCATTCATATATACACAAAATCTAGAATTGAATATCCCTCCAGCCTAAACAGATTGTCAAACACACGCTCGATCCGCGGTCCTTTCAAAGCCTAGGTATGCATCAATCTTGAATCTTGTATTTGTCAACCTATGTGCACATACACAGCTTGCACTCTTGGTGCCACACGTTCCAAAGCTTCTTGATGTTCATTACCACCTGAACCTGGCGACTTGCTTGATTGCATATATATATACATATAATCTGAATATACCGAATCACAAAATGCCAGCCGTTCCGATCTGTCGATACATGGCATTCCGGAGTCCGTGGTTGCCAACAGCAAAAATCGTTGGCCATTTCGAGGGATGATGGCGTTGTTCCTCGAACAAAGCAAGTTGAATACATATGCATATATATATATACACATCGTATTTATATATATATACACACTGTGTTTAAAATATAAATATGTGCGTATGTGTGTCCTGATCATGTATAATACATTTAAAATTATAGACGTATGTCCCCATGTATATATATATATATATATACATAAATATAATATATTGTGTTTCTGTGTACATATATATATATATAGTGTATATATATATAGTGTACATAGATATAGTGTATATAGATATAGTGTATATAGATATAGTGTATATATATATATATACATGTAGCTATATACAACACCAGCGTAAGCCAAGACTCTTTAAATAGTGCGAATATTCATCAGCTGTCAGCCAAATAGCCAATTCCTGAGATGAAATATATATATATACATACATACAGTATCAAGGAAAAGCGAATGCATTTTGCTGGCATTCATGTACGAGCCTAAGAACCTGACATCCGGGATGTGACGTTCTGAACGCTCTCGGTCCTAAGAAGTCATGCGCGATCATTTACACCAGTATATATATAATATATAGATATAGATCGTATATATTTATATATATATATATGAATTGAATGATGTTGAGCTCCGAACCATTGACGGGCATTCGATTGCTTGAGAAACGCCCCAGGTCGCAGCCCAGATTTGCATTGAATTTCGCTCATAAACATAGAGCTCACGAGCGCCTTGCCGACCAGTGATCTTCAAACACAAGACGGTTTTGTTTGCAACTATATATATACATAGATTCAGTTGTGTGTGTATATTATATATATCTAATATGATTATTGATGCCAGTAAAAATATATAAATATATATATATATATTTTTTTTCAACTGTGTTGGTTATATCATATATCTATATATATCTATATGCACATATATATATATATATGTATACCTATATATATATATATAGGTATATGATTCTGCATTGACCTCGAGCCTCCAGGTCATCCGCTGAGCACTCAAAGTGCTTTGTAATTGCCTGATATGTCAGCAAAACAAAAAAAAACATCCAGACAAGTGGAGAGCTTCCAGAATATATATGTGTGTATATATATAGAGAGAGAGAGAGAAAGAATCTCTGAGACAAACACTCGCTGCGGCACCCATCCGTCCGCAAATCGTTCCACGCCGGGATCTGATCGCAGCAGTCGTAGGAATTCCTGGTCGGTGCAGATATAATATATGAGTATACATATACACATATATACATATATACATATATACTTATATACATATATATATATAAGTATATACATATATACATATTTACCACTGGTATCTCAGGATCATATTCCTGCTAGAAGGATGGATGCAAACATGAATCGAGCATCACAAACATGTGTATATGTATATATTAGATCATGTATATTGTAAACATCGCATTTGTAAGCTCCCGACTGGCATCTGCAATGGCTCGTGACCGTATTTCAACCATGATAGTGCCTGGTGTGATGCCACTGAAAACAAAAAAACATATGTAACATCAGCAATGAAATGTCTATACATGTATGTATATATATGAGTGTAAATATATACATATATAATCATATGTGTGTATGTATGTAAGTTGGCGACGTTCACCGGCACCGGCAAAGGCTGAGGCACCCGTGGTACTTCCTGAAATGGTGACGTTAATTGATGATGCTGGTGCTTCCTGACATTGTGACGTTGTGTTCCAAGTTGGCGACGTGCACCGGCAGCGGCAAAGGCTGATGCACCCGTGGTACTTCCTGAAATGGTGACGTTAATTGTTTGATGCTGGTGCTTCCTGACATTGTGACGTTGAGAACAAACATTGCGTGTATACAATTTCATTCTGNTTGATGCTGGTGCTTCCTGACATTGTGACGTTGAGAACAAACATTGCGTGTATACAATTTCATTCTGATAACACCAACACTGACTAAGCAACACAAACACATGTATAAGGCATTCTGAAGAAATCAAGCACTTGGACATTGAGCCGTCCGCAGTTGAATGGTGTTCATCCACTGCAGCTGTGGTGGTTCTCGCAACAGGCGGCTCCACCACTTGACTTTGTGTTTCTGCTCCTACTGGTATGTGTTTATGTTTTTTTTGTTCATGTATATATGTATTATGTGAGACACCACCACTCCACATCACAACACGTAAAGCATTGTCAAGAAATCAAACATTCAAACATTGAGTCNTGGTTAACGCACAAATGAAAGAAATACCCAGATGACACAATCCATGTATCTTCACAATCAATCAGGTAAACCCGCCTTGGGAGGCGGTTTGGGTGCTGGCCAGGCTGGTTTCCAGGCCTTCTTATTGCGGCTTCTTCCCATTGCGGCGAGACGGCTGTTGTTGTTTATGCTGTTTATGTATATATATATATATAACCCTGACCAAAGAAAACATAATGAGCAGTAGTGATATGTATATATATATAACATATTTATGAATCAAATATATACTGTATATATATATATGTACATATACTGTATATATAATTAATATACGAGTGGCTTTGGGAATGACACTATTTGGACACTGACACGGTTTGTGTACTGCACTATATATATAATATATGCAGGAGCACAGCATTGAATTCCAGTGGTCCTTTCATGATGTGCTGGGTTNGGACACTGACACGGTTTGTGTACTGCACTATATATATAATATATGCAGGAGCACAGCATTGAATTCCAGTGGTCCTTTCATGATGTGCTGGGTTTTGTTCGTGCATCTCGAAGACATCTATATAGACCAGTTTGGTGAAGTTTCTACTTTCAGCTGCATTGTAAAGTGTTGCCCCATTAGTCTGCAATCTCCCACTATTTGTATAGCTTTGTCATATTTATATTACACAAACATATTGTGTGTGTGTGTCAATCTGAATGTTATGGATTCCGTATGTGTGTGTGCNATCTCCCACTATTTGTATAGCTTTGTCATATTTATATTACACAAACATATTGTGTGTGTGTGTCAATCTGAATGTTATGGATTCCGTATGTGTGTGTGCACCAATCAGCATGCTGTGGAATGTGTGTGTGTGCCAATCGGCATGCTGTGGAATGTGCGTGTGTGTGTGTGTGCCAATCGGCGTGCTGTGGAATGTGTGCAACCTGCTCTAGCTGATTCAAAAGCAGCTG
>BGPT01001403.1:76239-89881 GCA_003297045.1 Symbiodinium sp. clade C Y103 | reverse complement strand
GTGTGTGTGCCAATCGGCGTGCTGTGGAATGTGTGCAACCTGCTCTAGCTGATTCAAAAGCAGCTGGAGCCAAGAGATTTGCGGATACGTGCCGCACGATGATGTGGAGTGCCTCGAGAGGGGCGAGGGAGCAATTTTCTATCTGTGATTTTTGTTCACAATTATGTNATTTGCGGATACGTGCCGCACGATGATGTGGAGTGCCTCGAGAGGGGCGAGGGAGCAATTTTCTATCTGTGATTTTTGTTCACAATTATGTATGTCTATCTATATGTGTATATGTGTACAATTGTATCGATGCTGCTTTAGCCGTGGAAATATGTGAAGTAAGTTTTTTTATGGCTCAATAAGCAACTATCATATAACAACACAATCAAATTGTTGAAACATCGTACAGCGTATACATGTATACATATACATATATACAATAGCAAACATATAAAGGAACTACATTACATATGTATTGCTAACGGCAGAATAATTACGATGTATGCATATCTATATATCTATTTTCTGATATACCTCCATCAGATTCCAGATCATCTATATATATATATATATACATCATTTCCCATTGGATGTCTAGCAATGTGAGAGATTCACTGAGTCTCCGCACACATGAAATCTGCATGCCGCAAGTAAGGCTTACCTGGTCCCCCCGTCAGGGTGGGGGAACTGTGTATATATCTATCTATATATATATATAATATGTAAATATATCATATATATATATATACTGATCATGTGTCAGGTTTACAGTATATATATATACACTTATAGATATTTTTTTTGGTTTTTTTTATGTCCTATAGATATGTATATATATAGTATATAGGATATATTGTACTGTAATAAATATTATATGTTTATACATTGTATGTCCTATGGATAATACATATATATATACACAGTATATATATATTATATTACGAGTATATATATATAGTACAAATATGTTACATATATATATATATATTATTCATACATATACATATATATATATATATATATTGTCATGGTGGTAGTGAAATTTGCGGGAACGCTGATATAATATATATATATATTATGTACGAGTATGTATGTTATTTATTATAGTGTGTCACCAAATGGCCGACCAGTTCTTTGCCCACCAAGCTTCAACTCTGACGGAGCAAGTTGCTCCGTCGTATCAAGGTGTGCGACCAACTCCTGTCCAAGTTTTGTCTCAACCTCCCAAGTTTCTGCAACATGGTTTGAAGTCCCGTCGGTTTGAAGTCCCGTCGGCAGAGTCACGTGATCCAACCCGAAACGCTCGTCCGTCCGGCCGGCAATGGACCTCAAATGGACCTCAAATAGACCTCAAATAGACCTCAAATGGACCTCAAATGGACCTCAAATGGACCTCAAATGATGTTCCCTAGCTGGCTTTAGGCCAGAGAACTTACAGTAGCCATTGGGAACCTTCTCACCGATTGTGATTTCGTGACTTCGCGAGTGAGGAGCGGCATGCGCCGGCAACGTTCCTCCAATCTCAGCTCCCTTCGATAGCGCGGCTGTGTGGCTCCCAAGCACGTGGCAAATTCTGTGTCTGATGCGTGCATCTTCACCGGAATCTTCACCGTCTTCACGCTCAGGCTCTGCTGCGTCCATTTCTGAAAGTCTTGGACACTCAATACCGAAGATATATATACACTATCTGTCCAATGTATATGTCCAATGTATATGTGTATATATAATATATATATATATATATCGATAGGATGCAATGGTTCCTATGTACATTCTACCTATCTATCTATCTATCTATCTATCTATCTATCTATCTATAGTTGTACACATATATCAATATATATATTCACTGTGATATGTATATATATATATATGTATATATATTGCTACCAAGTTACTCCTAGATATATATATATATATATCACATTATATATATATATGGTTATGAATACAAATGCTGAGTAACTTGGCAGCAAAATAGGTGGATACATATATATATATATATACATATATATATATAATATATCATTTACAATGTAGTAATCATATATATATATATATGATTCAAAAGATCGTTCATTGCAGCATCAGGCGAGTGTGGTCCGAAGAAGTTCTGTGTCCCCCAAGGCGAGTCTGGTAGGTGTTTGCCATTAATCGATGCCCCGATCACTTGAATAGCGCACCGACCGCGGTCGCTCAAATTTGGGCCCATTCCCAAACCTTGGCACTGTGGTAGAACCACCAGGCTGGTCTCGCGATCCAATCGCGCAGAGTCGGAGTCATCAGAGCCGCTTCAATGCCATCATCTGGAGATTCTCCTATGTATATACTACTATTATATATATATATATATTTATGGTTATGGATACAAATACGGAGTAACTTGGAATATATATATATACATATCATATATTTTGTAGTAATTATGATTCAAAAGATAGTTCTGACTCTGCTGCATGTTTCAGCACCCATTCAGGGAGATGTCAGGTGATATATATATATATATTATATTATATCATATGTGTGTTCGTAATTGGCTGAATGTCATGTATGCATCTGCATGCATATATATGTATGTATATATATATATATATATTATACTCGATCAAATGCACATAAATATAGACACACTATTTCATACAATAACTATATTTGCATCTATGATCTTGTGTACTCAAATATACTGAAAATAAAAATATACATATTTATATACTTGTAAATATATATATATATACATATAAACTTGTACATAGCTATATATATATATACATAAATAGACTTTTTTTTTGTACAGTACGAATACATACATATATATATATATATACATATGTATGTATATATATTTATATATATATATATTCATATAACTATATATATATATATATGTAAATGTGCGCGTATCACACATAGCGCACCAGCCCCCCACTGTCAGAGGTCCCTGACGTGTGCGGCATTCGTAACTCCAACTCGAAGCTAACCTGGCAGCAAATGTATGCATATAAAACACGTGCAGCGCAATATTGATTGTGTGACCAAGCGGAAGTGACATGAGCAACATATGTTTCCATCCAACTCAGTGCTGCTGATNATAAAACACGTGCAGCGCAATATTGATTGTGTGACCAAGCGGAAGTGACATGAGCAACATATGTTTCCATCCAACTCAGTGCTGCTGATGACTGAATATAAATATATATATATATTTATATGTAATATGGCATATACATATATATATATATACATACAGGTTCTGTGTTTGGGCCTTCACATCGACGCACAGTCATTATATCCCCCGAAACCCGTGTAACAAGTGTATATGTACACACAAATGAAACTAAGACAACAGATTTGGATATGGGTTCGTTCCAGCCAACTGTTTATATATGTCCATTGCATCCATCAGACATACCACTGAAATCAATCTCTGCCGGAAAACCCGTAATTTGGGTTTCCCGACGNTCCATCAGACATACCACTGAAATCAATCTCTGCCGGAAAACCCGTAATTTGGGTTTCCCGACGCGGAACATCTGACCTGAGCCCCCGTCAGGGTGGGGGTATCTGTCCATATCTAAATCTATATATATATATATAACATTATATATATAAATATATAATTCTATAAATGTATGTATATTTAAATAAATAAATAAATATATATATATATTAAGATAGATTGCTCTATGTTACATGTATATATACACAGTTTTTATACTTGTAAATATATATATATATATACGTATACTTTTAGATATGTATATATATATACTTTAGATATGCACTGCACCAAGCTGCTCTGGAAGTGTCTTTCTCCTCTTGTGTCTTCTGTGCTGTGGCATGGCTGAACTGACACCGAAGCCAACACCACTATATATATAAGTACGAGTACAATCCAACTTCTGAGATCCAGGCATACCGTTCGGCACAGCGGGGATGGTCTCTGAGAACTGATATATTTACAGCTATGGTGATGCAAGGATTTGCATGGATGCATCTGTGACATATATATATATATATAATGCCATATATATATATATATAGGAAGTAAATCCACGACGTTGTACCGGGTCATGTTTTAACTATGACGCCGAATGGCTGGGTATATATATATATATATGGTTATGAATACAAATGCGAAGTAACTTGGCAGCAAAAAAACATGTGTATATACATACATATCATATACATTGTAGTGATTATGATTCAAAAGATAGTTCTGATTCAACTGTTTATATATATATATATCAGTCTGGATTGGTTATCATATACTATTGATCCTGCCTCGATCAGCGCCCCTTTCGGAGTGCGACCAGTTGTGCCATCTCGTCCATGTAGATCTCCAGGCAATGATCCAGGTTGATCTGTCTTCAGTCGGTATGATTGGTGGAAGCATGAGGTAATATGGCATGGACTGATATGAGATCCCTCACGACCAATGGATGAGTATATATATATAAATATATACATACACACTAGCGTGCGCAAAGTATGAAGATATGCATAAGAAACATGAGTCATACAACAGTGTAAGACCACGCTGCTCTGAAAGACTTCCTTCCACACTTCGAAGACAATAATAAACAAGGTACGATAAATTTCCAGATATGAAGTGTATGTGCATTTACAGTTCCATGAATAGTCATTTATTGACAGGTTGTAAAGCGATATATATATNGATAAATTTCCAGATATGAAGTGTATGTGCATTTACAGTTCCATGAATAGTCATTTATTGACAGGTTGTAAAGCGATATATATATATATATATACACAAAATATAACATAAATATATTTATAAATATACAGGTTCTGTGATTGGGCAGTCATTATATCCCCCGAAACCCGTGTAACAAGTGTATATGTACACACAAATGAAACTAAGACGACAAATTTGGATATGGTTTCGTTCCAGCCAACTGTTTATGTCCATTGCATCCATCAGACATACCACTGGAATCAATCTCTGCTGGAAATCCCGTAATTTGGGTTTCCCGACGCGGAACATCTGACCTGAGCCCCCGTCAGGGTGGGGGTATCTATCCATATCTAAATCTATATATATATATATATAACTAATTCCTGCTTCTACCTGCAAAGCTGTCAATCTGTGGCTTGCTTTTTGGAAGGGTAGAGCGGAGTGGAATATTTGGGGGCACGTGCACAAGCCTATAGCGGCTTTAGCTGTGTAAAGTTCAATCAAGAAATGCTTCATGTAGTTTGCCACTGGAATAGAACTTTGCAGAATCAGGCAGGGCTTTGCAACTAACTATATACTATACATAAGAAGCACAGAAATTAGAGCGCGTTGGATCATCTGGAACGCCCCTCAGCATCTCAGCAACTACTTCAAATCACAACGAGACAGCGGGACGAGTCCAAATTACTGCACAGAATGCATTGGGGTTGGCAATTTCAGAAACGACTCGGCTCGACCATGGGCGCCAAAACAAATGGGCCAGTTCAGGAATCTTTTATCCAAGCTGATCCGCAGGTTGGTAGCTGCATTCCAGCTGCCATCAACACTGAGAACGAACCACCTCAAAATCTGAAATTGGTGACAAAGACCAAATTCGTTTTTGTCCCTTTTCATGGTTGTTTCGTGTGTTACATCACGACATCACAATGTCACCAAACAAGCTGCTTTTATTATATATCGTTTATTGGATGTTGAGTTAAAAGAGTCATCTGAAGAATATATATATATAGTCACTAGTCAGTATATGGCTTTATTTTACATTTATATATACATTTATATATATATAGATAGATACTCGTATATAATATATATATATATAGATATTGTATAGAATAGAGCATAGAGACTGTGCATATATATATACTTTGGCTATCACAATTCAAATATACATATATAATATATATATATATGTATATGTATATATATGTGAAAATATATGACATATGCCCAAATAACTGATATACGGTAGTTTGGTGATAAGTGTATGTATATATATATATAAAAATTCACATATACTAATGTAGTATACATATATATCGTTTTACATATATGTATATATTATATCTATATATGGGTATCTCTATGTATATATATATATATATATAATATATATATATATATATATATCCTACCTATATATATATATACACCTTGTTTGATTAAGGCGTCAGATATGCCATCGTCGTCGTCCTCTTCGATTTGCTCCTTCAGGCGCTGATCGATCTCTGCCGCGGCGACCTTTGCGATTCGCTCCTTCTAATTGCTCCATGCGCTGATCGATCTCTGCCGCGGCGACCTTTGCGCAGCAAACCTTCTGGTGGTGGATGGCGTCGAAGGCGGTGGTAACGGAGGATTGGTTGCCGCCTTCGTTTGGCGGTGCCACGACGACATTCCTCGCTTTCAACACTGGTGGCATGGCCGCAGCGCACCACATTCTGCAAAAGTTCGAGAATGATCTTGAAGCCACATGGAGTGTGTTTACCTTCTCCTATGGCGATATGTATATATGTATATATGTATGTGTATTTATATATGCTGCCCATTTGAAATTATCTCTATATATATATAATCAAACACTATTCCAATGTATATATAGTGTTGTGATCATTTCTTGCAAAATGCATCTAGCAGAAGCAACTCATATGTATATATATATATATACAAGTGGAGCGGTGTCTCGCATTTTAACCAGGAATTGGAGAAGAAAGGATGGACTCTCGATCAGCTCAGAGCCTCCTTCTCAGCAGGGCAAGTGACAATGCGCCTCACTACTGGATGCATCATGCAGATTGGAGCCTGCCCGGAGCACAAGAATGCCTGACGCAGCCTNAGGGCAAGTGACAATGCGCCTCACTACTGGATGCATCATGCAGATTGGAGCCTGCCCGGAGCACAAGAATGCCTGACGCAGCCTGACGCATATGTGGTGATTTCTTTCAGATTTTGAGCTTCCCATGAGCTCCGCGGCTGGCGTGCCTGGCCTCAACCTATGACTGTCTTCCATCTGACATCGGTATATATATATATAGTTATGTATTTATTTATCTATTTATTTATTTTTTTTCACATTTATATATCTATATATATATATATATACGTAAAATATATGTGTGTATATATATATATACATATACAGTACCTGCACGCCACCTTTCCCGGATGCAGGGCCCTGACATGTGTGGCAGGTGTAGCCGCTGTACATGACTCAAATCCACGCCTGGCTGGCTTGGAGGGGACGGAGTGCCGGAATTTTCTATCTGTGGTTTTTGTTCTGTTTTATTAGAACTCAGAGTTTGATTCCAGCATCATTCTCGATTGATATGGAAATCATATATGTACCGTATATAGGTATTTAGATTTACGAATGTATTTTTGTCTTTTCTGCTGATGAAATGTGTATGATTTCATGAGTATATCATTAGAATATATACAGTATATAGTGTTGTGTGTATATATATATATATACATATATATTTATTTATATACACATGTATACACATACATACGGCTTGTGTCGCACGCATGCATCTCTCTCACACCTGTATCCCAATTGGTTGAGGCTCCACACGATTGCAAACCAGTCACCTTGGCCCCCGTCAGGGTGGGGGGACTATCCTTGTATATATATATATATACACATAAATTTGAAATATATTATATATATATATGTAAATATCTATATATATATATTTATACAAATATATCTTGGCCATTGTCTGGGTTGGGGAACTATCCTTATATATATATACATGTATATATTTAGTATGTTTTTTATTTATTTAAATATATATATATATATATATTTATTTATTTATTTATTTATTTGAAATATTGAAATGTAATATATATATATGTGTATATATATATATATATATCTTTCCTTGGTGTTGGCATCTCCTTGATTTGACCGTTGTCTCGTAATCCTCTGGATGCCTTTGCCTTTTGCTTCGCTTCTCTGGAGGCGGTGTGCAAACCTGAGGGAATCTGGGCCTAGGCTTGACCAAAATGCCGAGTCCAAGCCCACGTCGCACAGTGGTTCCTTATGGTTGCTGATGCGCCATTTTCTCCGTGCCACCAGATTCACCAGATTTCACCCCAGTGGGAGTTAATTATTTTGCCACCCCCCGAACTAGTCCGGTCTTTGGGTATGATGAATCTTGCAGGTGCCCGGCAAATACGAAAATGAAGTATGCTAGAAAAATCGAAACGCTCAGCAAATAGTCCAAGACAAGAAAACTTCTGGGAGCGGCCTGTCTGTCACATAGTGCCCATAGCAGTTTGTCAGATGCCAAGTGCCAACAAAAGGCCCACGCAAAGCCTGAACCTACAAATTATGATGGAAAGGGAGCCTTTTTTCTCTGAGCTGTCGGACTTTCTCAGATACCTGGTTCCAAAGGGCAAAGTAATGCCAAACACTTCTCTTGGCCACACCATCGTATAATATCGTCTGATACTTGAAACCATGTCCAATGTATGTGTATATATATATATATCGATAGGATGCAATGGTTCCTATGTACATTCTACCTACCTATCTATCTATCTATCTATCTATCTATCTATATATCTATCTATCTACAGTTGTATACATATATATATATATATTCACTGTGATATGTATATATATATGTATATATATATATATTGCTACCAAGTTACTCCTAGATATATATATATATGTATGTATATATATATATATATCACATATACTAATGTAGTATATATATAGTTTTAAATATATGTATATATTATATCTATATATGGGTATCTCTATATTATATATATACGAGTATATCGTATGCATTCGGCAATAGATTCGTATGGAATGTTGATGATCTGTCGCCTGCACGGAACAGTTTTAGGCTTGGCAAGCTTGATCTGCATCTCAATGTGAAGTTGCTGAAAGTTCTCGCATCCATTCAAGACGTGACCAGACATCTGGAGTCTAGATTTCCACCTGCGCCTTTGGATGAAATCGATCGGGCTGGATACCATCGATCTGCAAGGGCAATTCTCAGTTTACTGAAATTCAAAACCCAATGTTCGAAGTATATGTCCGTCGCTAAATATATATGTCTATGTATATATATATATATATATTTTTTGTTTTATATATTTATTTATCTATTTATTTATCTATGTATTTAACTATTTATTTATTCATTTTATTTTTATTTATTTATCTATTTATTCATATATATATATATACGTAAAATATATGTGTGTATATATACATATATATATATGCATATATACATATATATATATATATACATATACAGTACCTGCACGCCACCCCTTCCCGGATGCAGGGCCCTGACATGTGTGGCATGTGTAGCCGCTGTACTCAAATCCACGCCTGGCTGGCTTGGAGGCGACGCAGTGCCGGAATTTTCTATCTGTGCTGTTTGTTCTGTTTTATTAGAACTCAGAGTTTGATTCCAGCATCATTCTTGATTGATATGGAAATCATATACCGTATATAGGTATACATATATAAATATATTGCTGATGAAATGTGTATGAATTCATGCGTATATCATTAGAATATGTACAGTATATATATAGTGTTGTGTATGTACTGGTATGTAAATATATATATATATATACATATCCTACTGAACTGAGATGAACACAATATATTTATATATGTATATATTTATATACTATACATGTATACACATACACATAGCTTGTGTCGCACACATGCATCTCTCTCACACATGTATCAAAGCTGGTTGAGGCTCCACACGACTGCAAACCAGTCACCTTGGCCCCCGTCAGGGTGGGATATATATATATATGTTTATATATGTGATATATATATATATACATACATATTTTGGCACCCGTCAGGGCAGTGGAACTATCCATATATATATAATATTTCTATATATATATATAGAAATATTATATATATAGAAATATTATATATATATAGAAATATTATATATATATATAGAAATATTATATATATATATGTTGGCCACCGTCAGGGTAGGGGAACCATCTTTACATATATATATATATCTTGCCTTGGATGTGACACCACCTTGATTCGGCCTTTGTCTCGTAGTCCTCTTTCTGCGGAGGCGGCACCACGAGGGTGTATCGTAACATTTTTCTTTTTCTTCGGAGGCGGCACCACTCGTGTATCCTCTTTCTGCGGCGGCGGCGCCACCACCTTGGGAGCCATTGCTGGCCTCTGGCCGGAAGAAACTGTCACACTGGGGAGCAGTGGCCATCCGCCCCTCGAAGAGGGCTGTGGACTTGGGCAATGGATTCTATGCTCTGACTCTGTATTGTTTGTACACAATGTCCAGGTGCGACATTACAGCTAATATATATAATGTATATATATATATATACATTATGTATGTATATATATATATAATTTACATTATATATATATATGTATTATTTACATTATATGTATATATTATTTACATTATATACATACAAATAGATGTATTTGTATGTGTATATACAATTATAATGTTATACAATATTTCTGGGCACAGAGAACATATTGTTTCTATTGTTACAATCGCTTCCCGATCTTACCTCTCGAAGTGGAAATGTCACCCTTTGCCAAGCCCAGTAAGTCAGTAGTATAGACCTTCCATCGCATTTCTAAGCTGGTGCTTCCATCGCAAGAGTGTGGCGCTCCTCCATCGCGTGGAAAGCCATCCGGGTTGACACTCTTCGAGAGTGGCCTTGCCCTTGCCCGATCCAATGCTTCTGTAACAATTCATACGTCTCCTTCAAAGAGACACACGCCATGAAGACAAACCCGACAAACAAAATCCTGCAATTCATGCAATGGGATCTTATTATATATATATACAAGTATATACTATTGGGTGTGATGCATTCGAAGCTGTCTGATTCTACGTTCCCGTTTTAAATCATGTATATATCCTGTCTGGGAGCCATGGCAAATCCAACCATGTGAGCCATGTCATATAAAATATTTACACAACATGCATAAGTATATAGTACACATATTCATACACATAGTGAATATATATATATATATGTATATATTATATATATAATTGTAAATATATATGCTATGAAATGGGATTCAGTCGGCACTACTTGGTGTGTATAGTTTATAGCCGAAAAGTATATATGAAAAATGGTGATATGGCAATAACAATATACATATATGTATATAATGTATGTGTATAGTCACCTTAATGTATAATCGTCCACCCCAGCCAGTTCCCATCATCTGGGGGCCCTGACGAATCGATTGTTTACCGTTCAGCACCGTTCAGCAGGGATCAACCTGAATTTTCTATCTGTGATTTTTGTTGCTGGATTTAAATTGGTTCGGCGTGTTTGCTACAGCAGGGACCTGCAATGCATCTATCTGTGATTTTTGTTGCTGGATTTAAATTGGTTCGGCGTGTTTGCTACAGCAGGGACCTGCAATGCACCTCATCTCATGAATATAATTATATATAATATGTTTTTTTCTATTCAGTAGTAATCATGATTCAAAAGATAGTTCTGACTCTGCTGCATGTTTCAGCACCCATTCAGGGAGGTGTCATGAGATATCTGCAGTACTACTTGGATTGCAGTGCAACAAAATGACAATACAGCCCGATGTATTTGTTGCTCGTCCTGCCCCCCCCCCCCTTTTTTTCTCCTCCACATCACTTGGGACCCGCACGAGATTTGTGCTGTTTTGGTTGAACCAAATAGCTGCATTCACACATTTTTTTCTAAATAGTTGCATCAATAATTTATTTTATATAAATCTATCTATGTATATATATATATATATAAAAAAGTTCGTACAATATATATATATATATATATATATTACTCATATATATATATAATTCTAAATAGTATATATATAATGTTTGTCTATATGCATATAATATATGCTGCAGAATGTTAACACCGGCTGATGAAACTGGTTCTGACATATGTATATATTGAATTGATGGTAGCATATATATATATAATATGTGTATATTATTTCATAATGTGTCCAAGATGTTGCAGGTACAAGTAGATGTTTATCTGTGTCTTTTTTTGTTCATTTTTTTTGCCCCGAACTGCAACCAATTCCGATGTCGATTGTTTCAAAAAATGATGACAACATCTATAATCTAATGTGTGCAAGATGTTGCAAAATGTCAAAACGCTGATTTTTCAGGTAGGTTTTTTTCTGTGTTTTTTTGTTCCGAACTGCAACCAATTACGATGCCGGTGTTTTCAAAAAATGATAACATTTTTTAACACTTTCTGCCAATGATTTCTATCTGCATGTTAGTGAATTTTCTATCTGCGAAATTTTGACGAGCAGATAGAAAATTACGGATCATTCTAGGCCATTTCACCTGCATATACGCGCACGAAATTCATTTTTTAAAAAAAACCCTGCGTTTTCATACGAGTGAAAATTTTCGAATACTAATTACAATTACAAAAAATCCAAAAATGTAAAATTTCCTGCATTTTTGCGTTTTCGNAAAAAACCCTGCGTTTTCATACGAGTGAAAATTTTCGAATACTAATTACAATTACAAAAAATCCAAAAATGTAAAATTTCCTGCATTTTTGCGTTTTCGAATTCATTTTTCAATTGCACTCGTATGAAAACCAATTTTCTATCTGCNACAATTACAAAAAATCCAAAAATGTAAAATTTCCTGCATTTTTGCGTTTTCGAATTCATTTTTCAATTGCACTCGTATGAAAACCAATTTTCTATCTGCTAGTTGCCCAAACTCGTATGAAAAAAAAAAAATCTTTTCATACGAGTATTTTCTATCTGCAGGTTGTTGACTATACTCTAATTGTACCCATAGCGGTCCGGAAAGACGTGCAGGGGTCCGGAAAAGCAAGCACCCAAAACCTACACTAATTGTAACCATTGCGGTCCGGAAAGATATGCAGCGGTCCGGAAAAGCTAACACCCAAAACCTACTCTAGAGTATGTTCTGGGTGCTTACTTTTCCGGACCGCTGCATATCTTTCCATGTAGTAGTAGTAGTAGTAGTAGTAGTAGTAGTAGGAGTAGTAGTAGTAGTAGTAGTATTAGTAGTAGTAGTAGTAGTAGTAGGAGGACTAGTAGTACTAGCAGTACTACTAGTAGTAGTAGTAGTAGTAGTAGTAGTACTAGTACTAGTACTAGTACTAGTAGTAGTAGTAATAGTAGTAGTAGAAGTACTAGTAGTACTAGCAGTACTAGTAGTAGTAGTAGTAGTAGTAATAATAGTAGTAGCATAGTGGTAGTGGTAGTAGTAGTAGTAATAGTAGTAGTANTAGTGGTAGTAGTAGTAGTATTATTATTACTAGTTGCAATAGTAGTAGTAATAGTAGTAGTGGTAGTAGCAGTAGAAGTAGTAGTAGTAGTAGTAGTAGCAGTGGTAATAATAGTAATCGTAGTTAGTAGTAGCACTAATACCAATACTAGTAATGGTAGTGGAAGTACTAGTATNAATAGTAATCGTAGTTAGTAGTAGCACTAATACCAATACTAGTAATGGTAGTGGAAGTACTAGTATTATACTAGTAGTATTACTACTTGTAGTACTAGTGGTATTACTAATAGCAATGAATACTAAAAGGGTCGTCCGTTCAGCTTTTGTGGTTCTTAAGTGGTTTCAGACCAGTTTCAGACCAGTTTCAGACCAGCTTCAGAACTGTTTC